>CAUYON010060788.1:0-26482 GCA_963573935.1 Arctocebus calabarensis
TGTTTCCTTCATTTCCTTGATTGTTTTCATCATCTGTATTCTAAATTCCCTTCTGTCATTTCTAACATTTCCTTATAGGAGGATTCCTCTGCAGTAGCTACCTCACAGTCCCTTGGGGGGATTGCTCTGGACTGGTTTTTCATGATACCAGTTGTTTTCTGCTGATTCTTCCTCATGAGTAATTTCTTTTATCC
This sequence comes from Arctocebus calabarensis, assembly GCA_963573935.1. Lineage (NCBI taxonomy): Eukaryota > Metazoa > Chordata > Mammalia > Primates > Lorisidae > Arctocebus > Arctocebus calabarensis. The sequence continues at coordinate 195 of CAUYON010060788.1, forward strand.
ATTTCCTTGCCCTAATTTTCCTTTCACTTCCTCCTGCTCTTTAAGTTGCCATGCCTCTGGACTAGGGTTTCAATGAGTCCTTTTGGTACAGGATCAGAAGGATGAGAAGATTGAAGAGCAAGAAGGGAAGAAAGAATGAAAAAAAAAGAAAAGAAAAAGTAGAAAGGAGAGGGGGTGGGTAGAAGCAACTATTGACAAAAGGAAGAGAGGCATAGAAAGAGGGGGACGGGAGCAATTTAGTTGTACAGTAGAGTACTTTGACCCAATCTTAAGAACCCCCCACCTCTGTGGGTGCCGGATTGGCTGGTTAGGTCAGCAGCTCTTTGCCAGCCTGTTTGGACACAGTACCCCACCTCCACCACATAGAGAGGAAAGACAAAAATGCAATAAATCAAATCAAAACAAGCAAACTGAAAACTTTATGGGATAAAATTGGGGAACAAACCAATTAATAAGAGTAGAAACACTAGCAAAAATGAAGTTCTAATTGGTGAAAAAGGCAAAAAGGCAAAAGGCAATTATATTTAAATTAAAAAAATGAAGAAATAAAAGAAAAAAAGTAAAGAAAAATCTTTAAGGAAAATATTTGCATTAAAAACAAAACAACAATAATGAAAACAAACAAATAAACCCCCAAACAAAACAAAACAAAACAAAAAACAAAGCTGTAAATATATCTTGTTGAATATTGTCGGGGCAAGAGATGATCTTCTGGGGTATGCTATATTTTAATAACAATGTTGATACAGCTGCACAAAATGTAGACTGGAGGCCTCTAATGAGTTCTCAAACCCCATAGGTGGAAAGCCTAGATCCTCTTCAGCCTGCTTAAAAGCCACTTTAAATTGCTAACTTGGGCTAAGCAGAAGCTTTCCCAGGAAGGCACTTGTCGCTGGGATCACTCCTTAAGTGGCTATCCACTTACCTAGTGTGCCAAAACCAGTCTCACCCTATGCCCCTGAGGGCTAAGGCTGCAAGGCGTCTCAGTCCCTGCCTTTAGGCTGCTTAATCATAGATTACTCATTCCCACCCGATGCTTGTTCTGCAACCCTGAGGGTGGAGATTGCCAGGGCAGTTCTCCTACAATGGCTCCACACAGCCTGCAACCAAACACTGGAAGCTCTAAATAATTTATATTTAAAATATAAATAACTATAAGCAATATAAATATATATAGTCTGTTTTTAAATATGATATAAATATGTATAAAATGAAGGAAATTTTGAGAAATATGAAATTAAAAATCAAATTCAAAATAAGAAATACAAAATATGACTATTTAAGAGGGATTTGTTTATTTACTTTTCAAATGGATGAGTGGAAATTTGAAATAACCCTATTAGCTAAACTTATTAAAAGTGATATAAATTTTAAACAACCTAAAATATGGTAGGAAATACATACATTTTTACTATTTTCATTAATAAATAATTTAAATGTTTGGCTCAAAAATATGCTGAGTGTAAAATGTTATTTACAAATTCTAGAAAATAAATAATTTAAGATCACTGATGCAAAGGTTATTCTATTTGCTTACTCTGACTGTTATCAGCTTTGTACTATGTTTATTGCTTTAATTTCCATAAATATTGTGGCTTTGTGTCAGTTCCTGTTGTCATTTAAGTCCTTTGATAGCAAAACATGTTTAGATTCATTTTGCATGCTCTAACATCAATTTTAATTATCTCTAAATGCATGAAAGGCTGAGACTCCAATCCCAAGGCTCTGGCATTAACATTCTAGGTTTTTCAGTAACTTGTAACTGACTGCCAGGAGAGAAAAGTTAATGGCCACCATTGGTTTACATTTTTATTTATGTATTTATTTAATTTATATCTATATTTTATTTTATTTTTAGATTGACATATAGCATTATATGTTTTTATTATGTTTAAGGTGCATTTCAAAGTATATGTACACTGTATAATGGTTTAATCTAACTCATGTATCACCTCACCTAGTTACTATTATGTGGTTGTAACAAATAATATTCATTATTTTTGTATTTTTCAAGAACACAGTATGGAACTATAGATATCTTGCTGTACATAGACCCCCTGAAATTGATTTCTCCTATTTCACTATAATTATATATCATCTGACCAACATTTTTCCATTCTTTCACTTCCTCAAAGACTCTAACCTCTAATAGCCACTATTAAATTAGCTACTACTATAATATCAAATATTTTAGGCTGTGTATATGAGTGAGATCATGCTCTATTTGTCTTTCTGGGAAAGGCTTATGTCACTTACCATATTTTCCTATAAGTTCATCTATGTTTTCACAAATGACAGGATTTCATTCTTATTTGTGGCAGAATAGTATTACATTGCTTGTATACGCCACATTTTTTAATTTATTCATTTATTCAGATGAGGAACTTTATTCTACAGCAGTTATAGCAGATGAAATATACATCGTAAGCTTAACTCAAAATTTCTTCAGTAAATCTTTCATTTAAATCAATCTTTAAATTCTATCAAATCTAATATTTACTAGCTCACATTTTAAATATAAATTCATAGAAGCAGACATATAACACTTTTCCTTCACTAGGAAATCATTTGGTATAGAAATTTGTGGAGTTACTATTCAAACCATTTTAGAAATCCTCACACAAATGGATGGTAATATGTGGAGTAAAATGAAAGTTATATGCAAAATTGCTATGTATGGCCTATGCCTATATTGTCTATGTTTATGAAAATAAAATAATACTTGTTACCTTTGCTAAGATTCTTTTCTTAAAAAATTTTAATCATGAATACCAATGGGCACTTGAATATTATTACTATAGTATGGATATAAATACTGTTAGAATTCATTCTTTGAATCCATAGTTAGTTCCTTAGACAATATTTTGAAAAGGAGATTTATTGGTTAGAGGAATATGAGCATTTGTAAGATGTAATAATTTTAACCAATGAAAAGTCAAATAGCATAAATTTTAGTTTTAATTTATGTAAATTTTTGGAATCAGTGATTTTGATAAATTCACAGAGTTAACAATCTAATTTTAGAAAATATTTCACCCCCCCAAAGCAATCCTATACCCAGCAACAATAGTTTTCCCTACTCTTTCTCCCCACTCCCTAATAGTTACTAATCTATTTTCTGTCTCTATGGATGTATCTACCCAAGGCCATGTCTATGGCCTTGCTATTATTCTCCAAACTGATTTTCTTAACATTGGCTATTGTGTAAAGATTATTTCAATAGAACCCAAAGAAAACTGCTACACTAAATCAAATTAGTACTTTTTTACCATTGTACAGCTACATACATAGAAAAAAACAGCACACTATTTTCTATGCTTTGCAAGAACTAGGTAACTATAATTACTGTAAAAGTAAAATAATAAGCAGTAAAATATGATATTTTAAAAGGAGAAGAAACAATTTGAGTGTGTTTAATAAGCATTATATAAAACTCCCTAAAGAACAGCCAGTTTTCCTTTCCTTTGGTAATTCTTCCCTGCTCACTAATGTAGCTCCTCACGTAAACCCCTAGCACTTTAACTGGAAAGTAAACATTTCATGTCAATGTCTTTACTTAACCCAACAGAAAAGAATTTCACATTTTATTAATGTGCAATATTTAATTCCACTTTTCCCTAATTCCAGCTGCTTTCCCTAAATATTGCATAAACCTGTGATAGTTTGATTTTATGTTTTCATTTAAATTATATACATTAGTACCACTGAAATTAATCTCAATACAGCACTTTAAAATAATTAGAAAGGGAAGCAGACAGGGAGTAAGTTAAATTAAAACATAAATTAAAATTATATGGCTTCCTAAGAAAGTACAGTGTTCAGAAATAATTACAGTTTAAGAAGAAGAAAAAAAATGTCCAATTTATGTTCCATTTCAATAACGGGCTATCAGTTACCATACCACCTACAAGAGGAAAATAAGGAAAGCTAAAATAATTATTAAGAAATATATATATACATATATATCACTATGATTCCTTTAAACTTTGAGCATATTAATAGTGTGAGACATTCATTTTCTATCTCACACTTACAAAGTCCCTTTATAGATTTTATATTCTGAGAATAATATGCATAGCTATGTCCCGGTTGCTCTTTCATGATTAAAGATCTCATGTTATAGTAAATGTAAATTGACCAGGTCAAGGTCATTGACTTTTAGCCTTCACAGTGTTCCCACTGTCCTAATGATGTAGTTTAACTTGATCTTTCTCAAACCCAGTTTCATTATTGAATAGTAAGTCTGCAAAGCACTTCAGCCTTTCCCAAACATTGTTTCTTCTTATCCGTTACATAACATGGAGATAGATAGTTTTTAAAATATTAGGCAGAAACACTCTACATTCTTCTACATTATTTATTTATTTGTTTATCAAACATAAAATATGTTGGGACATACACAATCTTAGACAATTTCTGGTCACATAGAGCACTAATGAAAAAATGGACTTTTTGACTAAAAATTCGGGCTTATATATTGCTTCCAAAATTGTTCATTTGCAAAGAAAATTTTCCTCTTTGGTGTCAGAAATCACCAAAAATAACAAGTGTTTAAACTATGTTTTAGATTTATAGGACACCCACATGATTTATTTTCCAGGGGTTCTTTTAAGAGTGAAATGTGGTGTTAGTAAAAAATACAAGAAGGTGATAGTTAAATGGGAATGTTGGATAATTTGAGACCTAGATTAGTAGGGAAAAGCAAAATGAACTTACAGGGAAACCCTGTAACTTTAAATGTTATCTATTAGATGTATTAATATGTACGCTGATTTTGTTTATTATTAGCTTCTCGGGATAGAATGCTCTCTCAGTCACTGGGACGCTGTGTTTGCTGTGGTTTGTCCTTCATTCTGTTTTCACGAGTCACTGGTAATTAATCTTCAGGATGAATATCAGATCAATCAAGATAATGTCAGGGTAGCTTGCTGCCTTCTTTTCCAATATAAAGGTGTTGGACCGTATCCAGAACACTCCAAACTCACTACTTACACAAATACATTACTGTGAACTGAATACTGATATTACCCTCAATTTTTTCATGTTGAGTTTTTAACTCTCGAAGTCATGCTATTAGGAAATAAGGCCTTTGGGAAGTGATTAGGTCATAGGCATGATCACTAATCAATGATATCAGTGCCTAACTGTAAAAAATAGTTAAATCAGATCAGTTCAAGGAGGGGGGCAGGGAACCAGGGAACAGGGAGAAGGAAGGGGTGTGGGGATGGTGTGCTCCCACCTAATGGGCACACCTCCCGGGGGCAAGACACAATTATAAGTGGAAGTCTACCGGGAAATGCAAACATTGTAACCAAATTAATTTTGTCCCCAAATTAACCTGAAAAAATAACAACACTAAAAAGACCCTAGAGAGATCTTTTGCTCCTTTCTGCCATGTTATGATAGGGCAGAAGTTCCTGCCCAGACCCCAGATCTGCTGGCATCAGGATCTCCTATTCTCCGGACTCTCTAGAGCTATTAAAAACAAATATCTGCTGTTTCAATCACCCAGTCTATGGTATTTTTGTTGTAGCAGTCCAAACAGGGTAGGATCGCATTTGCAATTTTATTTACTCATCCAAATATTTGCACACAAATGCATATTATACATAAATCAATGATATAAGATACATTTCTAAAAATTTAAAATAAAATACACACACACACATATATATATCATAAGCTTAGAGCAAGGTAACGTTGCAGTTTGAAATGTGGGCTCTGGTGTCTACTTTTTTTTTTTCCTTTTATCATATTTATTTATTTCTCTCTCTCTCTCTTTTTTTTTTTTTGGAGACAGAGTCTCAATACGTCACCCTTGGTAGAGTGCCATTAAGTCACAGCTCACAGCAACCTCAAACTCTTGGGCTTATGTGATTCTCTTGCCTCACCCTCCTAAGTAGCTAGGACTACAGGTGCTCGTCACAACGCCCAGCTATTTTTTTGTTGCAGTTGTCTTTGTTGTTTTTAGCAGACCCGGGCCAGGTTTGAACCCACCAGCCCAGGTGTATGTGGGTAGCACACTGCCCACTGAGCTACAGACACCGAACCAGGTTTATTTCTCTTAAGTAATTTCTGTCTTTAACTTTAGTTACCTGTTAGAAGGGGGTAATAAAATTATACTTATACGAATAGTTATAAAGATGAAATTCTCCAGTGATATATGTAAATTGTTAATTGATGGGGGTATATATGTGGTTGTACATTTGCAATAATGTTTACATGTGTAGATATACAATTTAAATAATAATTATGTTCAGGTATAAGTACAGCTATTAGGCTCTGGGCATAATTATAATAACCTTATTATTATCCTATCATTCTTCAAGAATAATTCTTTCTCTCATGAATTACGCACTTACCATGTATATATGCAACAGTCTCCAATAGTCCAGATACAATGACATTGTGTCCACAGTGTAAGGCACCACCTCCTTCAAACCCAGTGCCATTTTACTACTATTAGATATTGACAAAATAGTATATTACAAATATGGTAAATTTATATTATGATCTCTGTAAGAAGAATGTGGCTATGACTCCTTTATAAAATACAAACCAAGCTTCCCACCTATCAAATATTACATTTATAAAGGTTGATATTATGTTGATATTATATTTGTTGATATTATGTTCCTATTAGGAAGAAAATTTAGTGCTATGCTTTTAGTAATGGTTTATATAACATTCATATATATACTATTCATAAGTATATAACTAGATATTTGTTACTTTTTCTCTAAGAAATTGTAGAGGAATTATTGCTTGTTTTCTGACATTTTTGTTGGCAGAGTCATAGTAAGAAAAGTGGTGATACAGGAGGAGATATATTACATATCAAGGAGTATTTGTCTTAATTTTAGATCCCTGATATTACACAGTGCTCTCTAAACATGCTGTTTTATCCAGGTTACAATTATATCTATCTATCTGTTTTTTACTCTTTTATTAGTATAAGTTTATGGGGTAGTGGTGTAATTGATTTATATGCACAGTTTGCATAGCAGAAAAATCAGGGTTTTAGGATTTCCATCACGTAAATAACACACATTGTGCCCATTATGTCATTTCTCATCAACCGTTCCCTCAAACTCCTCTTTTCTGAGTCTACCTTGTCTAGACTCTGTATATCCACATGTACCATTACTCAACTCCCACTTATAGTAGGGACATGCAGTATTCATCTCCCTACAACTGACTGTTTCACCTAAGGTCCAGCCCCCAGATCCATCCATGTTGCTGCAACACACACAACTTATTCTTTTTTATGTCTGAGTGGTGTCCTGAATGTACCACATTTTCTTCATCCAGTTATCCATTGATGGACAAGTATGCTGATTACATCTTTACTCTTGTGACTTGTGTTGCAATAAACATATGAGAATAGGTAGATTTTAGAAATAATGATTTATTTTTTATTAAGTATACACCCAGTATTTGATCGGGTGAATGGAATGGTAGTTCTACTTTTAGTTCTTTAAGAAATTCCCATGTCAGTTTATGACATAGGTTAAACCAATTTATATCAGTTTTACCAAAGTAGGTAACAGTTTTAAAATGGAGAGAAGTATAGTGAACATTATAAAAAAGTTAAATAATGGAGGATAAGCACTTAAAAATATACTACACGCCATTTGTTCTTGAACCATAAGCTATTGTTCAATTTCATAAAAAATTAAGAAGAAATATCTTCAAATGTATACTGTGTTATACAATTTCAAACCTTGGCTTTATTAAGATGTATCAATCTTTGAGGTTAGACAGGCAATATGATAATACAGCAAAGATCTCTTAATACTCTCCTCACTAACTCTTTAAATAAAAGACATAACTTAGGGAAAAGAAAAAACCAAAAGCCTTGTTCGGTCTTACAGCAGAAATCTCCATAATAGTTGACTGTCAATAGTTAAACCAGTGCCTTGAAATAGAGTAGCTTATCTTTAAGCTTGCTTAAGTAGAAAAATATATAAAGATAGACTACCTATCCTTCTTTAAGATCTAGACTGCTATTTCATTTTGTATTCAAATTTAACCTTCCTTTAGCATTAAAAATGGCCATCCAGGCTAAAAGCAAACCAAATTTCTCCAAAAGTCTATTTTGACAATTATAGACCAAAGATGTCTCTTCCCAAGGGTACTTTTCTGCATACTTAATGCATTCTGTTCAATAAATTAGCTGTTTGTAGAATAGTCTATTTCCATATAAACCTTTTAGATTATTTAGTTTAGAATAATAATTTATTCATTTTTACTTCCCCAAAGAGACAGACAAAATACTTTGCATAGAGAAGATCATCAAATATTGTTGAGTACTTATTGTTCAGTGAACACAGTGGAAAGAGCCTACATAGCATAAAGTGAGAACTCCAGGCTTCTTTTTTTCTTATCTACAGTATATTTATTACAGGGTATTTTATATATATTATATGGAATATATTATAATAATTTTGACATTTTTCTTGGCATAGTGAGAAAAGTGGTGACAGAGGAGGAGGTATATTACATATTACGAAGTGTTTGTCTTAGTTTTAAATCCATGAGATTATACACTGTCTCTAAATATAATATATATGTAATATATCATATATTATATATAATATATTACAGGATATTTTTATTCCTTAAATATAGAGAATAAGAACTTGTATACTATTCTAAAATGTAATTAAGTTTGTTTAAAAAAGATATAATAATGACTCTGAATCACTAAGGATATCCCCATTTTAATTACTGTTCTCTCTCCTTAAACCTCCCCTTCACTGACTCTTACAATAAATCCCCAATTTCAGCAAAAAAAATTTAAAATCTATGTACCATTTGATAATGAATACATGAGATAACAATTGTAGTGTTATATTCTTACAGATATTTTAATCTTAGTGTCAAGTTTATCAAACTCATTCTAATGACCTAATCTACATCTTTTATTGTTTAAGGTTCATTGAGGGTACAAAGAATTAGGTTACACTGATTGCATTTTTGTAGGTAAAGTACCTGTTATAATTATGTCCCGCCCTCAAGTGGTGTGCCATATACTGTGACCCCCCACATCAGCGTCCTTCCACTTCCCTCCCCATTCCCTCATTCCCCTGTACTCTCACTTTGAATTGATTTGAGCTTTTGTCTCATTAGGGTGTGTATTATATTATGTACTGGCTTCATATTAGGATTGAATATATTGAATTCTTGCTTTTCCATTTTTGTGATTTTACTCAGAAGAATGTATTCTAACTCTATATAGATTCATACAAAAATGTAAAGTCTCCATCTTTTTTAAGGCCCGAGTAGTATTCCTTCATCTCTTAGAAATATCTTGTAGGGTAAGCAACCAAGAAAATTCTAGATGTTTCCAATTAACCAGAAGCAGAGATATGATGAATGTACGTAAGGGGTTAAGCATTGGTCCAAGGGAAGAGAAGCTGGTAGGATGAAAATTCACATGACATACATATCCTTTTAATATATGTTAAAGATGTCATATATGGACATGACTTTCTTGGCTAATGAAACATCATTAGATTAAGAAAACTAAAAACAAGACCAGAAGATAATAATAAGAAATAAAAGATAGCATATTTATATGCATTTGTTACCCTTATGAAGGGTAAATATTCATACCTTTAACCCCTGACTCCAGGTCATATTCAGAGTTTTTCCATGATATTAAAACCTGGCAATATTTAGGCGAATTTGTATAAGTGTTCTCATTATTGACAGATGGTAAAGAGATTTTTCACACATGCTCTCATATCATTGAGAAAGCCCTGATCTATCATCTGAATAACACTGTGAAGGTATTTGACAAATGGTCCTATGTGAAATTGTAGAAATATTTTCTTAATGATGATTTCTAAAAGATGTTATGATTTGCCTCATATAGGGAAGGAAGAAGCTATTGACACCTATTTATTTTACCCATTTACTTTCAAGCCCATTCCCAAATGCCTTTTCAGATTTGCAAAGCAGTCATTTGTTCCTCTCAGTGAGGGCAAATAGTCCAGAGAAGCGTCTGATTTTCCTCTCTTCTCATCTATAACTGCTCATTAGTAGCTCAGCACTTTATGTATTCACACTTGTATCTGTAAAGAGGTAAGCATCCCTATTTACAACTGAGACAAATTACATAGATTTTTGTTTGATTTTTCTAAGTGCATTTTACTACTAAAATTTTCTATATTTAGAACTTCAAAAGCTAGTCAGCCTAAACTTCTAAGGAAAACTGTTTATATGTCTAACTGAGCAGTTAATGTAGAGGTGAATTATACCAATTATATTGACAAGTGCATTTTCAATCAATAAATTAATTCAATTTTGAGTACCTAGCACAAAGAAATATGGCTTTACATAAAAAAACAAAGCTCATGAGAGAAATATCCATAGTCTGGCCCAGATATTCCCTGGTGATGGCTCCAACATATATTTTTGGCACCTTCTGTATTTATATCTTTCAAAATTGTAAAGGTATGCACCAAAGAAATTGACTCTGTTGATGCAAGTGTAGATATATGATTTCTTTTCTTTTCTTTTCTTTCTTTGCCAAAAAATGAATTGGACAAAAATGCTGAATTGGTTTGGTCATCCACTTGATAGGGCACAGAACATCAGGTTTTGAAGTCTGGGAAGTCTGCAATACCTTGGGTTCAAGTAGACTTTGCAAGTCTATTTGGTACGAAAATAAAATGGGGAGGTAGAGGGCAATATGGGTTAGCAAATTTAGGAACACGTATCAGGTATCAGATGTACATCTAACGGGAGATTCAGAAGCTGTTCTGACTGCAGCTCCCATCCCCATCTAACTCAATATGGACCTATTAAGTTGGAATTATTTTTTATCTTAAAAATGCTCTAGAACTTCAAACCTCAAGGGACAGAGTCCACTTTAAAACAATAAATAGACCTTTGTTGGTAAAACAAACTTATTTACTAAAAAATATAGTTAGAACTCTCAATAGCAAAAAACAACCTGAAAATTAGATACATATTTTTATATCAGAAGACTACATTGAGTTTTATGACATATGGGAGTATTCAAAAATATATTTTGTAGATGTTTGTCTAGTGAAGATCAATAATTTTTGGATGTATTCATCTCAGAAACAGATTGTAAAATAAACATGTTTTATGTCAGACTAGATAATTTGATGAGTCCATCTATTAAAAGTTTCAGCTTCTATACAAGCCATGGATGTGTTTAAAAATTAATGTATGATCAAAATGCTATAGATAATTAAGTGGCCTTTGACAGTTAAATGAATTAAAATCTCCATTATCTCACATAGTTCCGTACTCTTCTTTTTTCTGCAGCGAGAATATTTAAAATCTCACATAGCAAGTGTTTAATTTACAGCATGGTAGTATTCACTCTGGTGCTCCTCCTGTAAATTAGACCTCGATCTAGACTCAAGTACTTGACTATAAGATTGTACCTATCAACCCACATATCCCTATTTCCTCTTCCTCTCCACTCTCGGTAACCACTGTTCTACACTCTGTTTCACATATTTAGGTATTTTTTAAATGATAGATTCCACCTTTAAGTGAAATAATTTAGTATGTGTATTTCTGGCTTATTTCAGTTAGCATAATATCCTCCAGGCTCACCCATCTGTCACAAATGTTAGAATTTTCTTGCTTGTTTATATGGCCAAATAGTATGCATATGTAAATTTATATATTATGTATCACTATATGTGTGTGTCTATAGCACAATATCTTTATCTATTATCCCTTGATACATCCTTACCATGATTCCATACCTTTGTTATTGCGATGAATGCTACAATGAACATATGAGTGTAAATATCTCTGGGAGGTAGTGATTTCCTTTCTTTTGGGATATACCCAACAGAAGGATTGTTAAATTCCATGGTAGTTCTATGTGTAACTTTCTGAAGAACCTCCATGTGGGTTTCATAAAGGCTGTATCAATTTACATTGCTACCAAATTTGTACAAATATTATCTTTCTTCCCTACTCTTACCAGCGCTTATCTCTTGTCTTTTTGATAATAGCCCTTCTAACAGGGGTGAAGTGATATCTTATTATGGTTTGATTTATAGTTCAGATTTCCCTTAGTCCTGTCAATGGTGTGTGTAGTCTTAGGGTTGAAACTGTCGTTAGGCACTTTACTATCTATGTTACAAAGACTTAGTGGACTTACTTTAAGATTACAAAATATTAATGAATATTATTTGTGGTGATTTATAGTAGGAATAACATGATTTTATTCTCAGTGATATATATACATACAGATACAGAATGAACAGAAATAGGTCCTTTTATTTCTATTTCTTAATTTGATATTTGAATGTATCTGTGCATCTTTAGTTTTAGGTTTAGCGGTTGAAAAAATAACACTTGTTAAAGTTCTAGACAAGCATATATTTTGTTCCGTCTATTTTTAGAAGGAAAAATACTGTAAGTAGGAATTATATTGGCAGGGAAAGTCAGTTTCCATATGATTAGTATTTTAATCTTTGGATGAGAGTAGATGAAACAAAGAAGGCTCAAGATTGACCTGTTGCATTTTCATGAATATTATTTTCGTTATTGCCATTGATAACCCAATTTGTGGCCATCCTACATTATAGACTAACGCTGGAATAAGCCATTCTAAACAACTGCCCTACATAATTTAACAAAATTTTTCAAACTTCTATTTTGCTCATGGCACAGCATTAGAAAATGGGGAATAAAATATAAATTGTAAGTACTAGTCACTAAACTCAAGAACAGATAACCAGAGATACTAGTCTAAATAGATACTTGTGATCTAATGAGATAAAGATTGTTATGGAGATACTTGCAAAATTGTAAAATAGTATAAGAACACAATCAACAGAATAATTAACTCTTCTTTATCAAAAAGATTTACTAGTTGATACATAATCTTTTAGGAAATAGAATTAATTTAGAATATAAAAGATTGTTAAGATACAAGAGATAATGAGAATTTAAATGTATTTCATGTAGTGACATTCCAAAAGACATTTGTGAACAACTGCACGTTTCTATGTATCAATTTTGAGCTGAAGTTCTCAGCTGAACGGCATTATCAGGAACTTGGTAAAACAGATAATTTCTCTAATTTCCTAAGAGCAATAAATCTTAAGGAATAGATAATTGAAAACAGATTTTGAGAACTTCTTTCAAAAGAAGATTCAATGAACTTCTTTCTTTACTGTCCAAAAATGACAGTAATGTTGAGAAATGGCAAGTTATGGAAGACCTTCTTTGAGTCAGTAAACTTGCTCTTTCAGCATATTTCTGCCTTAATCCAAGCTCAGTGAATAACATAAATCTTGTATAAGAACTCACTGTTTCTTGAGTGTCTTCTTCTATATTAATTTGTATAATTTGCTTACCTTTATCCCTCTCTTTTTTAAAGGTTCGATTTTATACAGAGAAATCTTTCAGGAATATTTTAAGAAATAAACAACTCAAAAACCAAGGATAGGCTTTTTTAAAAATTAATTATTTTTTATTAAATCATAACTTTGACTTTTTCAATGGAGTTTATAGCAATGAAAAATTAAATGCTTGAAAAGGATTTTCAGAAGATAAGAAAAATTAAAATTATGTAATAAATTATTGCATAATTCACCTTTAACTGGTATTTTTACTGTTTACTAGTTTTTTTTTTTTTTTTTTTGTAGAGACAGAGTCTAACATTATCACCCTCAGTAGAGTGCCGTGGTGTCACACAGCTCACAGGAACCTTCAACTCCTGGGCTTAGGCAATTCTCTTGCCTCAGCCTCCTGAGTAGCTGGGACTACAGGCACCTGCCACACGCCCGGCTATTTTTATGTATTGCAGTTCAGCCGAGGCCGGCATTGAACCCGACACCTTCAGTATATGGGGCCGGCGCCCTACTCTATGAGCCACAGGTGCCGTCCTGTTTACTAGTTTTTACATTGCTGATTAAAATATGCAAACAAAAATAAATGACCTAAGACAGAAAATTAACATAATAGCAACTGCTAATAATAATTATTATGATGATGATGGTCTGGTATAAGTGAAAATCTAAATATAACAATTTCCTGCCAATTCCAACTCAAGATATTTACCTGGTCTCTCTCTTTATGCTATTAATTTTCCCCAAATTTAGTGTGATTCTCTGGTCTCTATACATTGGCAATTGAGGGTACAGATTCATTATGATTGGCTCTATAATAAATAATAATAAATAAATATTGTTTTGTGTCAATTAAGTGTTGAAGTCATTGAGAATTTACTCACAAAAGCAATCAGAAGATATAAATATCATATTTCTTACTATTTAACTTAATTTACAAAAATGTATCCTACATTGCTTACAGGTGAGCGTGTAAGAATTAAAAGACTCACTCCTCCCACCCCATAATCCATGCTCAGGCCCATATAACCTGCTGAGAATGTCTCAAATCCCCTCCCTGGTACTAGTCATTTAAAGATGACAAGATGGAGCGGAAAAAGAACACCTGCAGTTTGATTCCCAAAAGGAAAAATAAGAGAAAAGGCTTGTGGTTCATGTGCGATTTCTCCTTCCAAATCTATGGCTTAAGAATAAATCATCCCTCCTACACTGAGATGAATGAGTGAACAAGATGCCTGAGGTCAAGAGGATTGCAATTCTAGGGTTCTAAGGGGGAAAAATAAACAAGGTTAAGGAAAAAAATGCCCCCTGGACCAACAAGAATTGATAGTAGCCTACAGATCTTGAGCCTGAGTGAGGAAACCTCATTTAACTAGGAAAAGTTACCTCTGTAAGCTGATCAACTCCCCAGCTACTGTGATTTGCTGTATGGTAATGAAGGAAGCATTTCATCCTGAGACAATAATGTACATTTCCTTCTGCCCTACCCCTATTACGGCTGAATATACTTGGCTAACATCTTCCAGACCTTTAAACAGTGGGGAGGAAGTTGGTGTCTATGTTATTTAATACATCAACAGGAAATAACTTCTTCAACTGTTTTTCTGAGTTCAATTCCTCTTGTGTTGTGACTGAGAAGAGGTTGTCTCATTGTAGAAATTCTTATGTCTCTGTTTTTATTGGTATGTAACAAATTACCCTAGATGTAGCAACTTCATACCAATTTATCATCTCACAGGTCTAGGTAGCTCGGAATACCCAACAAGCATTGTTTGTTGGCCTTTTGGTTAAGATCAAGTGTAGAACATCCAATAAGCTAAGTGGGTTTTTTTGATCTCCAGGTTAAGTCAAGGTATCTGCCTTGACTGTTGGCCGAATTCAATTCCTTGACCTCCTAAGACTAAAGTTGCTGCCCCTTGCTGTCGGCTGAGGCTGAGGCTGATCTCAGCTTCCAAATCCTCCCTGAATTCCCTGGCATATGAGCCCTTCCATCACCAGATACAGATAATGTTTCAAATCCCCAGTTTCCTTCTCTTCTGCGAGCAGTGAAAATCCTCTGTGTTCAAGAGGATTCACAGGCCCACTTGGGTGATCCAGGGTAATTTCCCTATTTTAAGATAAACTGATAAATAATTTTAACTATAATGGTGAGGTTGCTTTTGCCACAATACGTGGCATATTTGAAGGCATATAGGTCATCGTTTTCACAGTCCTATGAATGGGGGTGGAAAATATTGGGGAGGTACACTTTTAGAATCCTGCCTACCACAAAAGAATTGTTATCAATTCTCCTGTGTGCAGCCTTATCCATTTCCCTAGCCTGCATGTTATTTTCTGCCTTCAGGGGAACTGAGTTCTTTTGGCTTCTGAAGACCAACTCACTTTTTTATTGGCAGTCTCCTAGGCAGAGAAGCAAGTGATCACTTCATCAGCTCTGCTTCATCAGTTACCGTGTTCTCACTCTTGCTTTTCACTTGGCAACAGTAAGGACATCTCCCTGTTTGCTGCCTGATTGTCTGTTCTTTTGTTCTTTTCCTGTTCCTGGAGTATAATTTGATTGTTTGGTAAGTGGTGTGAGAGCTACCATGCAATCCACCATGTTCAAAAAGATGTCCACAGCATTTCCTCCAGGTTGTACGTGTGGTGATTAGGCAGAACTAATAAGCAGTTAATGAAAACAGTGATTACGTAGTGGAATCAGCTTCTGCAAGGAGTTGCTTTCCAAGAAACACCAGACTGTGGAGAATCTTGAAAAGTTTTGTAGACATTTAATATAGTTCTATTAAGAGGAATAGTAGGGGGACTTCACTCATATAGTACATGGCAGGTAATTAAGGCAGAAAGAGAAAGAGGAGGCAGGAAGGCAGGAAATAAGGAAGAAAAAAAAGAAAGACTGATGTCTTATTTCACACTATATTTCACATTCCTGTGTACAAACACTTCTTACTTTTGCATCTGATATGTAAGATTTGCAGAAGTCAGACCTTTCATACCCAGATAATAAATAAAACCAAATAAGATGTTCTGTTTATGATATTGGTTGACTAGTTTGTGGGATGATCTAAATTTAATTTTTTTTTCTTTCTTTTACCTAAATCCCAAACAAGTTAAAGATTACAAACCTGATTTTCCATTTCTGTAAGATTACTTCATTTATATATTTAAAACCCATTTACTGAGGTCTAGGAGTGCCTAAATACTATTCTAAGTTTGGGGGATTTTGAAACATTTATAGTAATGATAATACAACTAATGATGGGAAAACAGTCCTTTGGGGAACCATTGCTAGTTATTAAACATGGTGCTAAGCATTTTGTACATAGGTGACTATGAAAGTCATGAGATGGAATGTGCTATGGTCCACTTGTTCATGTTCAAGAAACACAGTAGACAGCATCCTTTCTGATTCACCCAGGCAAGTTTCAGCTCGCTCAGCATCTTAGTGCTGCTGGAGGGGTTTCATTTGCTCCATCCCACAGACTTTACATTTCTTGAGTTGTGTGTATCTCAAAAGTTTCATAATGATCCATACATGTATATTGAAGGTGCATAAATGCTTGGAGTTTCATATTTTATTCCTAATTGATACTGGGCACAAATAAACGTAAGAATTTGTGAATAGTCAAAAATGTAGGATTAGGTTTTGGTCCCTGACTTGGGTCAATCACAAAAGTCTGAGCTCCTGGTTGATACAGTGTGCTGAGATATGTTAAGATAGGCATATTCTTGTGTCTGATGTAGTGGACTTAGACCCCATTATTACTTTATAACTTAGAGAAACACCCAGAAAGGTGGAGGTAAAGATAAGTTAAAATGATATCCCAATCATTTTCAAAATGATATCGTTTATTTGAATTGCATTATTCTCTAAGTCTCCGTATTTTGGGGATTAACACAAGTTCAGAGTGGATAAGCCAGATTTCAAGAATACAAATCTGTTCTAGTGGAGAAAAGGCCTAGGATTTTATGTTAGGAAGCTTTTGATAATAAGCAAGCAGTATAAGGGAGTGGGGTCCCATTGATAGAAAAGTTGGGGCAAGGGTGAAGAAATAATGTCACATTTCAGCAAAGATAATTTTTTTTATAATATATACCATCTAGTTTTTCTCAAATATCCTTTTTACTCTTCTTTTTGGCTAACAGAACCATATAGTTGAAAAAGTGTCAAAGAAAATCACAAATTATTCAAACCAACAATCTCTTTGCCTTAGTAATGACTGGTTTTGCCATTAATATATTATCCAAATCGTGACTTGATAAGAAATGAGGTTTAATACGTGATGGCATCTCTGGGAAAAGTCTCTTTTTTTCCAGATAATACCATAAAAATGGATGTAGAAGTATAAGAAGGTGTACATGGAACCTTTACAGATGTTAGGGTTACATACACGTGAAGGTCCACAGAATAACAGAGCAGAAAAAGGACATGATTGGCTTCACTAAGAACATCACTGAGAAGCTGATTGAACCATCTGAAGTTATCATCCTTCTTGACTTACTGTATCGTGAGCTACTTTTCCTGTATTGTGAGCTACTGTATTGTGAGCGTAGTTTGTATCAGCATTCGCTGAACTAGTAGCCGTAACACGTTACATAATACGTATCTCCTATTGACATAGGAGCTTTGTTAATTGACATTGTGCTTTGATAATTAGGCTCTGCCTGACTTACATCTCTAAAACACCAGGACCAGCTACATTTAAGCTATAATGCAATTTCAGTGACCTGATATTTTCATAACCTCTCCAACCTAAAACAAGAAACAAAGCTGGAACAAACCAGGGTAATGAGCTAGCTTGAGCGAGCTCACGCAACAGTAACAACTTTGAATTTACTCTTTTACGTAGATCTAGGGTTAGCTGTTTACATACATGAATGTGCATAAGGGATTTATGAATTGTACTTTGCAGATTAATAGAGGTTGTCTTTTAGATTCTCAGGTAATTTGTTCGCTTTCAAATTGGTTTAAAGCCTATCAAAGAA
This sequence comes from Arctocebus calabarensis, assembly GCA_963573935.1. Lineage (NCBI taxonomy): Eukaryota > Metazoa > Chordata > Mammalia > Primates > Lorisidae > Arctocebus > Arctocebus calabarensis. The sequence goes on from CAUYON010060788.1 coordinate 18,536, forward strand.
CAGAGGGCTAACTCCCATAATTACTTAACAATAGAAAGGGAGAAAATGAAAAAGCATTTAAATTCTTCTCTCTTAGTCCCCATGCTCCTTGATCTCAATCTTCTTGATGTGTTCCATGTTTCCTTTGACTGAGAAGGAGCTTATTAGAGATCTTCTTTCATGTAATCAAAATAAAATGTGAAAGGAATCAAAACTCTTAGTTCAAATTGATATGTTTTATTCCCTTGATTCAAGTTAAGCAAAGCTTAAGATAATGCTAATTCAAGAGATAAATACCCAGGAATTTTCAATCATGTTATGCTTTCCTTCATACAAGAAATATTTATTGAACACACTACACTTTTCTAACCATTCAAGAAATTTACAAAAGTAGGTAAAAAGAAAACTGTCCCTAACTTCATGAAATTTATTTTATAGAGGTGGAAATTAAATTTTTTAAAAGTGAATAGATTAAGTAGTTTCACAAAATAAAAATAAAAACAGAGACAGAAAATGAGGGACGCCAGCTACAAATTTATGAGTCTTGTCTTGGGAAATAGCATTTTATTTTATTTAATTTTATTTATTTATTTATTTATTTTTTCCGACAGAATTTCACTTTGTTACCCTTGGTAGAGTGCAGTGGCATCTATAGCTCACAGCAACCTCAAATTCTTGAGTTCAAGCAATCCTCTAGCTTCAGTTTTCATTTTTAGTAGAGATGGAGGTCCTGCTCTTGCTCAGGCTTGTCTGGAACTGCTGAGCTCAAGCAATCCACCTGTCTCGGCCTCCCAGAGTGCTAGGATTAGAGGATCCCACCACCCCTGGCCCAGGAATGACATTTTATAAATTGTGGTAAGATAAAGCCTTGAAATAAGTCAATATTAAGTAGATTCTGGAAAAAAGTGAGCAGAAAAGTCATATAAAGAAATAGTATCTGTTCAAAGCATCTTATAAACAGAGAGATAAGCAAGTGCTGCGGCTGTGATAGTGAACTAGTCTGACATATTCTAAGGAGTTCACAATGGCTAGAAAAAAGGAAGAAGTGAGCTACCAGGAGAAAGGATGAGAGCAGAGAGGCAAGACAGTAAATATTATGAGGCATTTTAGGCAATGAACCTCAAAGACATTGGTTTTTACTCAGATTGAGATGGGAATCCGTTGGTAGATCTTGAAAGGGATGTGACAGATGCTTTCACATTGTAGGAGGTTTAACAGCATGTCTGGCCTCTATCCACTAATTTTTTCCCAATGTGGACAATAAAGATAATTACCAAAAATTACCAAATATGTCCTATGAAGGCTTAAAATTATCTCTTATCAATAACCAATGTTTTAATTAAACCACACTGATTGATTTTGTAGAAGAGGCCCTAGGGGCCTAATGAACATGAAGAGAATTCAGTGACAGCTCTTGCTAATAATCATAGTCTGCGACGATGGACCCTCACAGTAGTATATTTAGCGAAGATTGGCTGGATTCTGGGAACATTTTAAAGCTAGAGTCTACAGGATTTGTCAATTGGTGATAAAAAAGAAAGAAAGGAATGAAGTCAATTATACATTTTTTGTCTCAATAGCTGTAAAATTGGAGTTCCTACTTGCTAAGGTTGGAAAGGCACAACTGGTGTATTTCTGGGATTGAAGAAATATTAAAGACTTCAGTTTTATACCTGGTAAGCTTGATACATCTAGTAGACTACCCCGAAATGGAGAAGTCCAATAGTAATTTGACTAAATGAATGTAGAGTTGAGGAGAAAAAAATTGAATGGTATCGTACACTTGAGAGCCATCTCTGGAGATGTATATCCTGTAACTGGATGAGATAAATCATCAACTGGTATTTATGCCAAAAACATATGATGAAACTGTGAGAAATATAAATGACAGAAAAAGAAAGAAGCGAGATAATTTTTTTTAGGAACATGGAGGCTATTCGTGACATTGGTTGATGAGTTGGTGGTAAATGTGGTGCTCATCCGTTACAGTGTGCTGAAAAGAGAAGAAATAACACAGAGAATGAATGTGTCTGCCAGAAAGGGGAGGAAGTGGAGGTTATTGTGGAGAAAAGTAAAACGAAAATCCTTTGGTTGTGTGTGTTTCTTTGTTCTAAAATATGACGATTAGACCAGGTTTGCATGCTGAAAGGAATTGTCCAGTTGCGGGGGTGAAGTTGGTGGAGAACAGAGCAGAGCAATTGTTGAAGGAACATACCCAGGTAAGCATGAAGGGGTGTAATCTAAGACAGACTCTGAAGTGTTCTTTTATGATAAGAGGGAATACCTTAGCAATAAATATCAGTTAGTGCAGAGATGGGAGCGTGGGAAAGCTCTCTTCTGATTAATTCTATTTTCTTGGGATTGAGAATACATGTTGAAAAAAGAGCTGATCAAAGTTTGTGGTAAAAAATGATGTAAAACAGTCATTTAAAGAGTGGAAAATTATTCTGAAAAATGGAATATGCTTCTTGGGATCATGTAGGGATAAGAGAGGGTGTGTGTATCTGTGTTTTTGTGTTTGAGAGAGAATGTGAGTAAATGTATTCTTTAATAGATGTTAAGCAAATATTTTCACATTCAATCTGTATTTGTTACTTAGACATGTGATTAACACCCTTGCACACCTACCTACACATTTAAATAAATGTTTAGATGATTCTCAAATATAGCATAGTTAGAAAATGTATTTTATTAATCCTAGGTCTAAATATACTTTAAATTTGAAAGGATGTGAATATTCCTGAAACTAGATGCAAAATAATCACTACATTGAAGAAAAGATGGCTTATAGAAAAAAATCATAAAAGAGGATGAAATTTAGTCATAAATTATACAAGCCTCTCTTAGTGTCCCAGGGTGCTATGTCCCAAAGGCCTCAGTAAGTCATAAAATAACACAAAATAGGATATTTATTTTAAGGCCTCTCACTGGTTTCGCTTTTAAGAATGAATAACATATTTGGGATTTGTTAAATTAACTTATGGAAGGTGCATTTAAAAGACCTCAGTGACCTCTGAGAAACTCCTTTCAAAGTATCAGGACCCCGGTTGGAATCTCTCCCTCCAGCCTTTAGGAAGCTTTTTAACCCCATTGGAGTCCTCCTCCAATCTCTGATCAAAAAGAAATAGAGCTTTTTGTAGGAACAACAACAACAAAAGAAAGGGTTCATCAAGTAGATGACATTTGATCTGGACCCATGAAGGCTATGTTAAATAGTTCAATGAAAATATTTCAGATTGTATATGAAGTCAGCACATTGTGCCCCATGATTGCACCAATGTACACAATTATGATTTAACTAAAAAAAAAAAAGAATGACTATAGTAAAACCTAAGAATATTTCAGACACAGAAATAAGAAATTAGGAAGACATGTAATTTTGAGCAGAGTGTGAGGGAAAAGCAATTGAGTCTCGTTAATTCTGGTTAAAAGCATTTTTGGGGAAGGGTAAACAAGATCAACAGACTCAGAACCAATATGGAGGTGTGTATTCTACACATTTTGGAAGTATTTGGAAGTTACCTTTATAATATGAGAAGCTAGCTGATCCTGATCAAGGTTATCTGGTTATTTTCAAGAAGGAGAATGATATAATATTTCTACTTTAGAAAGTTATTTGGGCTGAAATGGAATGAGTGGATACAAAAGAGTTGAGTTAGCCGATCAACGTAGTCTGATGACTCCAGAAGAGTCTCAGACAGGTTGGTAAAAAGCGAGCCGTTTAAAGGAAGCCTTAAGGTCTGATGACTACTGAATGGGAAAGAGGGAGCAGTGAGTGAGAGAATCAGTTATATATCAATAGTTCTGCTCTGAAATTCACTGGTCAATGAATTTCAGTGAACTAGACTTAGAGGTTTCACTTAACATATATTCAAATGAGTTATGTTCAAATGTAAATGTGATTAATGGATGGATGTTTTGATGAAAATGAAGAAGTTGCTTCCTCTCTGCTTTTCTCAAGGCACATAAAATCTAGATACCTATGTTTGGGACCTCCTTAAAAATGTGTTTAGTCAGCGTTTTAAGGATTTTTCTGATAGTTTTTTGTGGAATGGGGTTGGTTTTAAGTAATCATTGGGGAAAAAAAGATAAGGTCTGCATTTCCTTCACTGTTCACAAATCTATGATTTATATTTTACTTGAATACGTGGATAATTCTTTATTTCTGGATCTTCTAGTGTCCTGGACTTCAGAGAGCAGCAGTTAATAAAATAAAAGCCTAGAGCATACTTTATTTTTTTTTTTTTAACTGTGCAGTTTAGATAGCCCAACTCTCTCAGAGTAGTAAATCCCTTGTCTGCTTAAGGGTAAGAGGCTGATCTGGCTAGTCATACACTAAATCCAAGGGCAGCAAATTAAGTGCCTTCCGAAAATTAAAAATCACTTTGCAATGAACACTTTTATCACAAAGCAGACCCAGGATAAATAACAGGCCCTCTCTATTCTAAAGAACTACACATAGTTATCAGGCAAAATTAATTTCAATAAGACTTATGACTTTTTTTTTTCCTGATAGAATTAGTGCAACCTGACAAAACTTTATCAACTATTGATTTTTTTAATTACTGCTCTAAAATCATCAGATTTTCCTGTTTACATCTTAAGTTGTACCCATTTTTTTAAAAAAAAATCACTGACAATAGTAACAGTGCCAGAAATACATATGCTATTGGATTGATCTCTGTATAGATTTGCATGCAGTCAGACAGCTGTATTTTTCATTTTCCTGAATATCAAACTACACTCAAAAATTGACGTAATCATAGTCAAGATATTCTAGAACATTTACCATTAATAATCCTTTTTAATTAATAGTATGATTTTAGGACTGCTTTTAGCTATAACATTCAGTGAAATGGCATTTGCATTTTTTGACTATTATACATTAAAATATTTAAAATTTGATGAGACATTAAAAATAATCATTTTCAAGACCAACATAAAATAGAATGAGTTGTGATGAAAAAAGGAGTTTTTCAAAGAGGAAAATTGTTCTTTAGAGAATAGGTTGATTCATAAGAAAATAATCTTTCTGACCATCAAAAAAATGTCTTAGAAAGCAAAAAACAAGAGAGTGACCAAAACTCTATTGAAAACATGATTTTGATCAATTTATTTTATGGTCTCTGCATGTTTACTAAAATAAGCTAGAAATTATGAGTGTGTTAACTTTATATGCTGACAGTTATAGGAGTATGCTTATGCAATGTTTCTATGTTTTGTTTTCCACAAATATTTCTTCATATTCTATTTTTCATAAATGGTTGCAGTTAGATTTTCGGTTGCAAACAAAAAAAAGAAGAAGAAAAGAAAATAGCAATCAAGTTTCGAAAGGAGCCCACGTTTTCTTGGTCTTTGAATTAATTCTCCAACGTATGCATATGTTGCTAAAAACTGATTGGGAGTGTTTTTATTCTGGAAATCACAACAAAAAATGCTTTAAACAATAAAAAGGGTGGCTTGGAAACCCTTTGCTATTCCACTCAATGTTAGCCATGGAGAAGTATGTGGGGATGGCTTTGTACTGTACACAAGCCCTTCATCCTGCGATGCCTCACTTTGTTGCACGTTATATTTTTACAAATTGATGCTATATTTTTACAAATTGAAGGTTTGTGGCAACCTGTGCCCAGAACAGGTTTACCAGTACTGAATTTCCAACAGTAGGTGCTCACTTTTTTTGATGATTCTTACAAATTTCGAACATTCTTATTATCATCACATCTCTTTTGGTAATCTGTGATTAATGACTTTGATTTGACTATTGTAATTGCTGTGGGCTCCCCTGAATAGTGCCCATCTAAGACGGTGAACGTCATTGACAAGAGTTGTGTGTATCCTAATTGCTCCACCCACTGGCCATTTCCAATCACTCTTCCTTTCCTCAGGATACAATAATATTGAAATTAAGTCAATTAGTAATTCTTCAAAAACACTCAGGAAGCGTCGCATACCTCTCACTTTAAATCAAAAGCTAGATAGGATTAAGCTTTGTGAAGAACACTTGCCTAATGCTAAGATAGGCTTAAAAGGAGGCCTTTTGTGCTAGTCAGCCAGGCTGGGAAAGGAAAGGGAAAGCTTTTGAAGAAAATTAAAAATGCTGCTCCACTGCACACACAAATGATAAGAAAGCAAAACAGCCTTAAACCAAACTCTAACACTGAGCTGTGCCCTAACTCTCTTAAATTCTTTACTCAGGAGAGGAAGCTGCAGGAAAAAAAAAAAAAAAGAAAGTTTGAAGCTAGCAGAGGTTGGTTCATGAGATTTAAGCCCCCATAACAATAAAATGCAAAATGCAGCTGATGAAGGCACTGGTGAGTTATGCAGAGTATTTGGCTAAAGTCACTGATCAAAGTTACCTTACATGTTTCCAATGTATATAAATAGCCTTGTACTGTAAGAACACACCACCTAAGACATTCAGAGCTGGAGAGGAGAGATCAATGTCTGATTTCAAAGCTGTGAAGAACAGACTGACTCTCCCATTAGGGGCCACTATAGCTGGGTACTTTAAGTGGAAGTCAGTGCTCATTTACTCTTCCTGAAGTCTTGAAGCCTTTCCAAGTTGTGCTAAATTTATTCTGTCCATGTATATAGATAGAACTTGAAAGCCTGGGTGTCAGCACGTCTGTCTGCAGCATGGTTGAATGAATATTTTAAGCCCACTATTGAGGCTGACTACTCAGAAAAATAAACAGATTTCATTCAAAATTTTAGCAGTCACTGACACCTGGTCACCCAAGAGCTCTAATGGAGATCTACTGGGAAATTAATATTATTTTCATGCCTGCTGAGCCAACTGCTCCATTCTGCAGCCTATGGATCAAGGAATAATTTTGACTTAGTCATAGGCAGTGGTTCCTCTAATGGATTTAGGCAAAGTAAATAGAAAACGTTCTAGAAAGGATGCCCTATTCTAGATGCTATGAACAGCATTTGGAGTCAAAGGATGAGGTCAAAATATAGACATGATAGAAGTTGATTCCAGCCCTCCAGGATGATTCTGAGATTTAAGATTTCAGCGGAGACTGTAACTGCAGCTGTAGTGGAAATAGACAGAATTATAACTGAAGTTTGAAGATGTGACTGATTGGCTGCAATTTTATGATAAAACTTCAACAGATGAGTTGATTTTTTATGAATTAGCAAAGAATGTGGTTTCTGGTGATGGAAACTACATCTTGTGACAATTCTGTGAACATCATTGAAATGGTAATAAATAATTTAGAATAATACATGAACTTACTTGATAAGGCAGTGATGGGATTTGAGAGGATGGACTTCAATTTGGAAAAAAATTCTACTGTGTGTACAATGCTATCAAACAGCTTTGCAGGCCAAAGACAGACCTTCCACAGAAGGAAGAGGCAATGGATATAGAAAACTTGGCTGTGTCATATTTTAAGAAATTGCCACCACCACTCCAGCCAGAAGCAACCACATTTCTTGATTAGTCAGCAGCCAACATTGAAGGGAAGACCTTCCACCAGCAAAAGGATTTGACTAGAGGAATGCCCAAATAATCGTTAGCATTCTCTAGCAATGAAGTACTTTTCAACTGAACTATGCACATTTTATTTTTTGTAGAGACAGAGTCTCACTTAGAGTGCCGTGGCATCACACAGCTCACAGCAACCTCCAACTCCTGGGCTTAGGTGATTCTCTTGCCTCAGCCTCCAGAGTACCTGGGACTACAGGTGCCCGCCACAACACCCGGCTATTTTTCTGTTTTGCAGTTCGGCCAAGGCCGGGTTTGAACCTGCCACCTTCGGTATATGGGGCCGGCATCCTACTTAATGAGCCACAGGTGCCGCTCTAAGCTATACACATTTTTAAGACCTAATGTTACTGCACAACTTGTAGACCAAAATATAGTGTAAACATAACTTTTACATGTACCAAAAAAAACCCAAACATTTGTGTGGCTCATTTTACTGCAATATTTACTTTATTATGGAGGTCTGGAAC
>CAUYON010060789.1:0-14846 GCA_963573935.1 Arctocebus calabarensis
TAACCAAGCTGAAAAAAATAGTCAAGGACTCTATTCCTTTCACAGTAGTGCCAAAGAAGATGAAATATTTGGGAGTTTACCTAACAAAGGATGTGAAAGATCTCTATAAAGAGAACTATGAAACCTTAAGAAAAGAAATAGATGAAAATGTTAACAAATGGAAAAACATACCATGTTCAAGGCTTGGAAGAATCAACATTGTTAAAATGTCCATACTACCCAAAGCAATACATAATTTTAATGCAATTCCTATTATAGCTCCATTGTCATATTTTAAAGATCTTGAAAAAATAATACTTCATTTTATATACAATCAGAAAAAAACTCGAATAGCCAAGATATTACTCAGAAATAAAAACAAAGCAGGAGGAATCACGCTACCAGACCTGAGACACTACTATAAATCAATAGTGATCAAAACAGCGTGGTACTGGCACAAAAACTGAGAGGTAGATGTTTGGAACAGAATAGAGAAGCAAAAGATGAATCCAGCTACTTACTGTTACTTGATCTTTGACAAGCCAATTAAAAACATTCAGTGGGGAAAAGACTCCCTATTTAACAAATGGTGCTGAGTGAACTGGCTGGCAACCTGTAGAAGACTGAAACTGGACCCACACCTCTCACCATTAACTAAGATAGACTCTCAGTGGATTAAAGATTTAAACTTAAGAGATAAAGCTATCAAAATAATAGAAGAAAGTACAGGAAAAACTCTTGAAGGAATCAGCTTGGGTGAATATTTTCTGAGGAGGACTCCCCAGGCAATTGAAGCAGTATCATAGATACACTACTGGGACCTGAAAACACTAAAAAGCTTCTGTACAGCTAAGAACATAATAAGTATAACAAGCAGACAACCCTTAGAATAGGATAAAATATTTGCAGGTTATGCCCCTGATGAGGTTTAATAACCAGAATTCACAGAGAACGCAAATGTATTAGCAAGAAAAGAACAAGTGATCCCATCTCAGGATGGGCAAAGGAATTAAAGAGAAACTTCTCTAAAGCAGATAAGCACACGACCTACAGACACAAAAAAATGCTCGCCATCCTTAATCATCAGAGAAATGCAAATCAAAACTACTTTGAGATATCACCTAACTCCAGTAATATTAGCCCACATAACAAAATCCAAAAGCCAGAGAGGTTGGCATGGATGTGGAGAAAAGGGAACACTTCTACACTGCTGGTAGGAATGCACACTAATGCGTTCCTTTTGGAAGGATGTTTGGAGAATACTCAGAGATCTAAAAATAGACCTGCCATTTGATCCTATAATTCCTTTACTAGGTATATACCCAGAAGACCAAAAACCACATTTTAACAAAGACATCTGTACCAGAATGTTCACTGCAGCACAATTCATAATTGCTAAATCATGGAAGAAGCCTAAGTGCCCATAGACCCACAAACGGATTAATAAATTGTGGTACATGTATACCATGGAATAGTAGGCATCCTTAAAGAAAGATGGAGACTTTACCTCTTTCATGTTTACATGGATGGAGCTGGAACATACTCTTCTTAGCAAAGCAAATCAAGAATGGAAGAAAAAGTATCCAGTGTACTCAGCCCTACTATGAACCTACTTTATGGCTTGCATATGAAGGCTATAACCCAACTATAGCACAAGAATATGGGGAAAGGGTCAAGGGAGGTAAGAGGAGGGGTGAGGTTGGGGTGGAGGGAGGGTAAATGATGGTGCCACACTTACACTGCATCTTAGAAGGGTACAGGCAAACCTTACTAAATGCAGAATACAAATATCTTCATACTATAACTAAGAAAATGCCATGAAGGCTATGTTAATCTGTTTGATGAAAATAGTTCAGATTGTACATAAAACCAGCACATTGTACCCCTTGATTGCATTAATGTCTACAACTATGATTTAATAATAAAAACAATAAAAAACATAAAGAAACAAACTTAAATAATTATGCACCCAACAAACTGCTCCCAAATTTATAAAATAAACCCTAACCCATATGAACAATAGGATATCTTATAACACCAGAACTTCAACACCCCACTGACTGAACTGGACAGATTTTCCAAACAGAAACTAAACAAAGAAATAATGTATTTTAACAAGGCCCTTGAAAAATTGGGATTGACAGATATATACAGAACATACCACCCAAATATTACTGAGTTTATGTTCTTCTCATCAGTCCACAAACTATTTTCAAAAATTTATATATCCTATCTCACAAATCAAACCTCACAAAATTTAAATGAATTTTACTTCGTATCTTTTCTTACCAAAATGAAAATAAAGGTGGAACTCAACTTTAAAAAAACCTTCATTGCTACACAAAGTCATGGCAACTAAACAACCTTATATGCTAAACCACAGCCTCATCAAGGAGGGGAGAAAAAGGAAACCATTAGATTACTTATACAAAACAACAATGAAGCCACAAACTATTAAAATCAATGGGATACTTCAAAGTCAATTATAAGAGGATGATTCATTATATTATATACCAACATCCAAAAAACAGAAAGAATGCAAATCAACAACCTAATGATCCATCTCAAGGTACTGGATGGGAGAGCAATTCAATCACAAACCTAGAAGAACAAAAGAAATTACCAAAATTAGATCAGAATTAATAATGAAATTGAGAACACAAGAATCAATAGGAAGATCAGCAAAACAAAAATTTGGTCCTTTGAAGATATTTATGAAATCAATGAATCCTTGGCCAGATTAAGTATAAACATAAAGGCAAGACTTTTATTAACCTAAATCAGAAATAAAAATGGGAAATATCAACAGATACCACAGAAATATAAAATATCATAAGTGTTTACTATAAAAAAGCCTATCCCCAGAAGTTTGAAAATGGTAGGAAAATGGACCAATATGTAATACACACCAATTCCCCAGACTTAATCAGAAAAAATTAGAACTCTTGATCAAACCAACATCAAGCACGAAAATTGCAACTACAATAAAAAATCTTCCAACAAAAAAATCTTGAACCAGATGGTTTTACACCATAATTTTACGAAGCCTTCAAAAAAGAAATGATACCTATGTTGCAGAAACTATTCTAAAACACTGAGAATAAAGGAACCCTCCACAATTCTTTCTATGCAGTAATATTACCCTGATGCCCAAATCAGGAAAGGATCCTACTAAAAAAGAAAACTACAGACCAATATTATTAATGAATATTGATGGAAACTACCTAACAAAATCCTAGGAAATTGACCAAATGGGCTTTATCAACAGGGTACAAGGTTGCTTCTACATATGCAAATCCACAAACATAATTCACTACATAAATAGAAGTCAAAAACAAAGACCACATGATCCCCTCAATAGAGGCAAAAAAAAAAAAACATTTGATAAAATTCACCATCATTTTCTAACAATATTATTTAAGAATACGGGCATAGGGGGCAGATTTATTAAACTGATTGAAGCCATATGTGACAAATTCATAGCTAATATCATAGTGGATGGAGTAAAACTGAAAACTTTTCCACTTAGAACTAGAACCAGACAAGGATGTCCTCTAGTGCCACAACTATTCAACATAGTGCTATAAGTTCGAGCCAATGGATTCAGGCAAGAGAAGGAAATAAAGGGCATCCAAATGGGGACAGAGGAAGTTAAACTCTCATTCTTTGCTAATTATATTATCTTATATTTAGAAAACCCCAGAAATGCTACCACAAAACTCTTGGAAGTGACCAGGAAATACAGTAATGTATCAGGATATAAAATCAATGTCCACAAACCAGTATAGGCATTGCATATGCCAATAACAGCCAAGTTGAGAAGCTACTCAAAAACAGTTCCCTTCACAGTAGCTTTTAAAAAGTAAAATACCTAGGAATATACCTAACAACAGATATGAAGGAACTCTACAAAGGAGATTATGAAACCCTAAGAAAAGAAATAGAAGAAGATATTACAGCTTCAATTGCCTGGGGGGGGTCCTCCTCATAAAAGTATTCACCCAGGCCAATTCATTCAAGAGTTTTCCCTGTCTTCCAGTATTTTTATATTTTCATGTCTTAAGTTTAAATCTTTAATCCAGTGTGAGTCAATCTTCGTTAGTGGTGAAAGGTGTGGGTTCAATTTCAGTCTTCTACAGGTCGCCAGCCAGGTCTCCCAGCACCTTTGTCAAAAAGGGAGTCTTTTCTCCACTGAATGTTTTTGGCAAGCCAAAAAATTGGCTTGTCGAAGATCAAATAGCAATAAGTAGTTGGGCTCATCTCTTCATTCTCTATTCTGTTCCAAACATCTACTCTCTGTTTATGTGCCAGTACCATGCTGTTTTGATCGCTATCAATTTATAGTACAGTCTCAGATATGGTAGCGTGATTCCTCCTGCTTCGTTTTTATTTCTAAGTAATGTCTTGGCTATTCGAGGTTTGAACTGATTCCATACAAAATGAAGTATTATTTTTTCGAGATCTTTAAAACATGACAATGAAGCTTTAATAGGAATTGCATTAAAATTGTATATTGCTTTGGGTAGTATGGACATTTTAACAATGTTGATTCTTCCCAACCATGAGCATGGTATGTTTTACCATTTGTTGACATGTTCAGCTATTTCTTTTCTTAGAGTTTCATAGTTCCCTTTATAGAGATCTTTCACATCCTTTATTAGGTAGACTCCCAAATATTGATGAAACTAAAAAGCTTCTACAGCCAAGAACACAGTAAGTATAGCAAGTGGAGATCCCTCAGAATGGGAAAAAATATTTGCAGGTTATGCCTCCAACAAAGATTTAATAACCAGAATCCACAGAGAACTCAAACATATTAGCAAGAAAAGAACAATTGATCCCATCTCGGGATAGGAAAAGGATCTGAAGACAAACTTCTCTAAAGAAGACAGGTACACAACCTTCAGACACATGAAAAAATGCTCACTATCCTTAATCATCAGAGAAATGCAAATCCAAACTACCTTTGGATATCATCTAACTCTAGTAAGATTAGCCCACATAACAAAATCCCAAAACCAGAGATGTTGGCGTGGATGTGGAGAAAAGGGAACACTTCTACATTGCTGGTGGAAATGCACACTAATATGTTCCGTTTGGAAAGACGTTTGGAGAATACTCAGAGATCTAAAAATAGGTCTGCCATTTGATCCTATAATTCATTTACTTGGTTTATACCCAGATGACCAAAAATCATATTATAACAAAGATATCTGTACCAGATTGTTTATTGTAGCCCAATTCATAATTTCTAAGTCATGGAAGAAGCCCAAATGCCCTTCGATCCATGAATAGATTAATAAATTGTGGTACATGTATACCATGGAATATTATGCAGCTTTAAAGAAAGATGGCGACTTTACCTCTTTCATATTTACATGGATGGAGCTGAAACACATTCTTCTTAGCTAAGTATCTAAAGAATGGAAGAAAAAGTATCCAATGTATTCAGCCCTATTATGAAGCTAATTTATAGCTTTCATAAGAAGGCTATAATCCAAGTATAGCACAAGAAGACAGGGAAAGGGGTAAGGGAGATAAGGGGAGAGGGAGGATGGAAGGAGAGAGGGTAAATGGTGGGATCACACTTATGGGGCATCTTAGAAGGGATAGGTGAAACCTACTAAATGTAGAACACAAATGTTTTCATATAATAAATGAGAAAATCCCATGAAGGTTATGTCGAACAGTTGGATGAAAATATTTCAGATTGTATATGAAGCCCGCACACTGTACCCCATGATTGCACTAATATAACCAGCTATTATTTAATAAAACTAAAAATTAATAAAAAAAACTTTAAAAAGAACAAGCTATTACAAATGGAACAGCATACCATGCTCATGACTGAGAAGAATCAACATTGTCAAATGTCTGTTCTGCCCAAAGCAATCTACAGATTCAATACAATCCACATTAAAATAAAATCATCACACTTTAAAGATTTGGAAAAAAATAATTCTTCATTTTGTTTGGAACCAGAAAAAAAAAAAAAACACATAAAACCAAGGCAATTTTTAGTAATAAAAACAAAGCCAGGGACATCACCCTACAAGACTTTGGGCTGTATTACAAGTCCATAGTGATCAAAACAGCATGATATTGGCGTAAATAGAGACATTGACATTTGGAATCAAATAGAAAACCAGGAGATGAAACTAACATTTTACAGCCACCTGATCTCTGATAAACCAAACAAGAGCACACACTGGGGAAAAGAATCCCTATTCCATAAATGATGCAGGTAGAACTGGGTATCCACATATAGCAGACTGAAATTGGACCTGCACTTTTGCCACTCACAAACATTTATTCAAGATAGATAAAAGATTTAAATCTAAGGCATAAAGCAATAAAATTCCTCGAAGAAAGTGTGGGTAAAACACCTAAAGATATAAACCTGGGGAAAGATTTTATTAAGATTTCTATGGCAATTGCAACAACAAAAATAAATAAATGAGACTTAATTAAACTGAAAAGCTTCTGTACAGCTAAGCAAACAACAACCAAAGCAAATAGACAACCTTCAGAATGGGAAAAGATATTTGCATATTACAAATCAGATCTAGGATCTGCAGAGAACTCAATTTAATCAACAAATAAAGACCCAACAGTGGAACCACACCTATGGAGCATATTGCAAGGGTTCATCTCAAATATACTAAGTATAGGATATAAATGTCTTAGCACTATAATTTAGTAAATGAGGTTAAACCCTATATTAACTAATTTGATCTAAGCATTCCAAATTGTATATAAAATCAACACATTACCCCATAAATGCATTAATCTATATATGATCTACATGTATATGACTTAATAAAAAAAAAGGACCCAACAATCTCATATATCACTAGGCAAGAAACATGAATAGAACCTTTTCTAAGGTAGATAGGGGAATGGCTAACAAACATATGAAATCATGCTCATCGTCTCTAGTCATCAATGAAATGCAAAATAAAACCTCCCTAAGATACCACCTAATCCCAGTAAAATTATCCCGCATCACGAAGTCCCAAAGCTGCAGATGCTGCACAGATGTGGAGAGAGGGAAACAGTCACACTGTTGGTAGGACTGCAAACTAACACAGCCTCTTCGGAAAGAATTATGGAGAATCCTCAAAGATCTCAAATGAGATCTCCCTTTTGACCTCACAATCCCACTACTAGGCACCTATCTGGAGGGGGGGGATCATTTTATCATGAGGCCATTTGCACTAGATTTATTATTTATTACTATTATTATTAAATCATAGCTGTGAACATTAGTGCAATCAAGGGGTACAATGTGCTGGTTTCATATACAATCTGAACAATTTTTTATCAAACTGATTAGCATAGCCTTCATGGCATTTTCGTAGTTATTGTATGAAGACATTTGTATTCTGCATTTAGTAAGTTTCACCTGTACCCTTCTAAGATGCACCATAGGTGTGGCCCCTAGATTTTTTTTTTTTTAGCTCAATTACAGTTGCCAAGACGTGGAAACAACCTAAATGCACATCAACTCCAGTGATAAAGAAGATGGTGACTTTACATCTTTTGTTATATTCTGTATGGATATGAAATGCATTCTTCTTAGTAAACTATTGCAAGAATGGAAAAGTGATTATCAAGTGTACTCAATACCAGTATGAAGACAGTACAATAACTAAGAAAATGCCATGAAAGCTATGTTAATCAGTTTGATGAAAATAGTTCAGATTGTATATGAAACCAGCACATTGTATCCCTTGATTGCCCTAATGTACACGGCTATGATTTAATAATAAAAACAATTAAAAAAGACAGTAGATGTTCTAATACATGCCCACAAAGGAGAAAAACATTTAATTCAATCTGGGGGAGAGGTAATGAGGGAGGAGGTTAGGGTGCTCTCACTGAATGGGCACAAAGTGGGAGTGTTTGGCAAACCTCTTGTGGGGGGGACATAACCACAAGAGGGACTCTACCTAACAAAATCAAATATTTTGATGTGGTTGTCTGTACCCTCACATTACCCTGAAATAAATTTACTTTTCAAGAAAAAAACTATATACTAGAGAAAACGATCTTTACAAAAAAGGTAAAAAACTCAAAAAAACCCCACATAAACAGAATTCTTGGAAGATATGGACTAAGAATTTAAAATAAATTTAATTGAAATACTCAAAGATGTTAATAGAATGTGGGAGAAGTCTTAAGAAACAATGAAGGGAAAATTGAAGTATGAAGGCTATAATAGTTGATACACAGCTCAGAGGAGCCAAGAGATTCAGGTGAAGAAAAAATTAATGTGTTGGAACACCAAATTGAACAGTTCCAGAAAGTAACAGAAAAATATTAAATGAGAGAAATTATAACAATAAACTAAGATATTTGAAGAACAGAAATAAAAATGCCAATATTCAATTATTAGCATTCTTAGAAGAAAAGTTATGGTGGTGTGTGTTGGGATAAGAGTGAGGATAGAATACATATTCAAAGAAACAAAAAGACTATTGGTATCCCAGAATTAAAGAAAGATGACATATTTTTCATTTTAAATGGATTATAACATAAATTAACCCAAGTTTATACACTAATAATATGAGGATAATAAAAAAAGTATTTAAGAAAAAAAGTCAGGCAGTGCCTGTTGGTCAGTGAGTAGGGCACCAGCCCCATATACCGAAGGTGGCAGGTTCAAACCCAGCCCCCACCAAACTGCAACAAAAAATAGCCAAGTATTGTGGCGGGCACCTGTAGTCCCAGCTACTCGAGAGGCTGAGGCAAGAGAATTGCCTAAGCCCAAGAGTTGGAGGTTGCTGTGAGCTGTGATGCCACAGCACTCTACCAAGGGCGATACAGTGAAACTCTGTCTCTACAAAAAAAAGGCCAGGTGCAGTGGCTCACACCTGTAATCTTAGCATTTTGGGAGGCTGAGGCAGGAACACTGCTTGAGTCCAGAAGTTTGAGACAAACTTGAACAAGAGTGAGATCTCATCTCTACATAAAACAAACAAACAAAAAAAATTCCCAGTGGCACACATCTGTAGTCACAGCTATTTGGGAAACTGAGTCAAGAATATCAGTAGAGTCCAGGAATTTGAGGTTGAAATAAGCTATAATGATGCCACTGTACTCTAGCCCAGGCAACAGAGTGAGACCCTGTGTCAAAAAACAAAAGAGAAGGTGGGTCCCGTAGCTCCGTGGGAAGGGTGCCGGCCACATATGCCAAAGCTGGCAGGTTCGAACTCGGCCCAGGCCAGCTAAAAAACAACAATAACAACTGCAACAACAATAACAAAAAAAAAAGTAGCTAAGCGTTGTGGCAGGTGCCTGTAGTCCCACTTACTTGGGAAGCTGAAGCAAGGGAATTGCTTATACCCAAGAGTTTGAGGTTGCTGTGAGCTGTGACACCACTGCACTCTACCCAGGGTGACAGCTTGAGACTCTGTCTCAAAAAAAAAAAAAAGAGAGAGAGAACAGCTACAATTATAGTAGATATTAATCTGGTTATAGAAACACTTTAAATATAAATAGTATAAATATACCAATTAAAATACAGATATTGTCAAAGTGAGCATATCAAGAAAATAAAACTCAACTACTCAACTGTATTTTATCTACAAGAATATTACTTTAAATATAGAAATTAAATGGATGGAGAGCTATATCATGCAGAAGAAAGTAAAAGTAGCTATATTAATTTCAGACACAGCAGGCTTCAGAATAAGGAAAATTATCAGGGATAAAGAGGAGCATTACATGATAAAAGGTTAGTTCTCCAAGAAAACACACCAAATCTGAATGAGTATGCACCTAACAAGAGAGTGAGAAAAGACACAAAAACTAATAAAGCTGCATGGAATAATAGACAAACCCACTATAATAGTTGGAGATTTCCACATCCCTCTGTCAGGAATGGACAGATGCAACTGAAAAAAAATTGAGAAGAACCTGGTTGAACTGAATAGTACAAAGAATCAATTCAACATAATATCTATAGAATACTTCACTCAATAGCAAAAGAATACACAGCATAGACATAAAGTTTGTGTGCAATTTAAAATAGTTTAACATAGTAAATTGCACATGAACTTTATGTCCACCCTATATATTCTTCTCAAGTTCACATGGAACATTCACCAACATACACAACATTCTGGGCCATATAACACACCTAAACAAATTTAAAAGAACATAAGTCATAGAATGTATGCTCTCATACTACAATGAAATTAAACTACAAATCAATAATAGAAAAATGGGTGAAAATCCTAAAATTCTAGGAAATTAAATGACACACATATAAATAACACATGGATCAAGGATTCAGTGAAATCTTTATCAAAATCTCAGAAAGAAACTGATAAGAGGCCATCTACAGTAAACCTACAGCCAATATCTATTGAATGGAGTGAAATTGAAATCATTTCCACTCAGATCAGGAACCAGGCAAGGTTGCCCATTATCTCCTCTGCCCTTCAACATTGTAATGGAAGTTTTAGTCATTGCAATTAGGTAAGAAAAGGCAACCAAGGGTATCCACATAGGGTCAGAAGAGATCAACTTTTAACTCTTCGTAGATGATATGATTGTATATCTGGAAAATACCAGGGATTCTACTACAAAACTCTTAGAAGTGATCAAGGAATACAGCAGTGTATCAGGTTACAAAATCAAAACTCATAAATCTGTAGCCTTTATATGTACCAACAATAGCCAAGCAGATAAAACAGTCAAGGACTCTATTCCATTTACAGCAGTGCCAAAGAAGGTGAAATATTTGGGAGTTTACCTAACAAAGGATGTGAAAGATCTCTATAAAGAGAACTATGAAACGCTAAGGAAAGAAATAGCTGAAGATGTCAACAAATAGAAAAACATACCATGCTCATGGCTGGGAAGAATCAACATGGTTAAAATGTCTATACTACCCAAAGCAATATACCTTTTCAATGCAATCCCTATTAATCCCTAGTCCATGGTTATATTTTAAAGATCTCAAAAAAAAAATCATCATTTTAAATGGAATCAGAAAAAAATCTCGAATAGCCAAGACAATACTCAGAAATAAAAACAAAGCAGGAGAACTTATGCTACCAGACCTCAGACTATACTATAAACCAACAGTGATCAAAACAGCATGGTACTGGCACAAAAACAGAGAGGTAGATGTATGGAATAGAATAGAGAACCAAGAGATGAACCCAGAAACTTACTGTTATTTGATCTTGGACAAGCCAATTAAAAACATTCAGTGGAGAGGGGGTGAAACAAGATGGCTGACTGGAAGCAGCTTCTGAAAAAGGCTCCTGTCCAAAAGGGAAGATAACCTCCAGAAACTGCACAATTAAACTGAATACTGGGGAGCCCAGCAGAGAGAGAAGTGATTTCTGCAGATAACCTCTGCTGAGACTGGCTGCAAACCCAAGAAAGCACACTTCAGGTACAAAATTCATCTGAAAGGAAGAGTGCCCGTCCCCTCCCCCAAGATAGCTCTGAGTTTCTTGCTTTTCTATTTCCTTTCTTTTTATTCTCGTCTTTTGCTCCTGCAAGTTTTCCACAGACAAGTGGTGAACTGTGGACCTCTTGTCTCACCCCACGGAAGAATGCTGTGGGAAGTGAGGTGTGCTTCCCCTGAGCACCCTAGTATGACTCTGAAAACTCTATTGCCAGGCAGAAAAACTGAACAAAAGTTTTTACCAGCATTCTGAACTTACTGTACACCCTTCACTCCTCACTTGACAAATCAGAATCCTAACCCTTGCTGAGACTGAGGGGGGAGGTCCCTGAGCAGCGCCCCCACCCTCGCCTGCCGGAACAAGTGCCCAACTGGGAAAAGACTATGGGTGGGGCTGCAGCAGGCTCCCTCCCCTCTGGCCAGGGAAGCTGCAGGCGAGTGCCTGGCCCTGCACCCCAAGCTTGCCAGGATTTCTCTGTTCTGCTGTCTACTGGAAACTCTGAAGGCGACCTCTAGGACTCTGCAGGTTGGCCCACGACCAGAAACACTCTCAGCAGCTGCCTGGCCCCACGCCTGTGCTTGCCAGGCTTCCGCAGGTCTGCCGTCTGCTAGAGACTCTGCCGCGACTGCCAGGCCTCTGTAGGTCTTCCCCCAGTGACCCTGCAGGCCTCTGCCTGGCACCCGCAGGACCCCTGCAGGTCCGTCCCTGGTGAGTAAATCCCCTGGCAACAGTGCCGCTCCGTGCCCGAGTTTGCAGAGCTTCCACAGGCCTGCCTTCTGCCAGGAACTCTGCCTGCAACCGCCAGGCCTCTTCAGGGTGGCACATGGCCAGAAACGCTCACAGCAACTGCCTGGCCCTACGCCCCTGCTTGTCAGGCTTCCACAGGTCCACCGCCTACTAAAGACTCCACCGCGACCACCAGGCCTCTTCAGGTCTGCCCCCAGCCAGGAACTCCCCCTGCAACCATGCAGAACTCTGCCCAGCACCCACAGGGCCCCTGCTGGCCTGCCCATGGTGAGTAAATCCCCTGGTGACCTTGCTGCCAAGCGCCCCAGCTTGCAGGGGTTCCGCAGGCCTGCCTTCTGCCAGTAACTTCTACTGCAACTGCCAGGCATCTGCAGGCCGACCCTGGGCAAGGAACTCCCCCGGCGAGCACCTGGCCCTGAGCCCCATGCTTGCTGGACTTCTGCAGGTCTGCTGTCTGCTATAGACTCTGCCAGCAACTGCCAGGCCTCTGCAGGTCTGCCCCAACCCACGAACTCCCCCAGCAATTGCGTGGGCCTCTGCCTGGCCCCCGAGGGTCCCCACAGGTCCGCCCCTGGTCAGGGACAGTACTGGCGACAGCGTGGGCCTCCATTCGACCCCTGCAAGCTAACCTACTGCCAGGACCCCGCTGGCAACTGCCAGGCCTCTGCAGGCCTGCCCCTAGACAAGAACTCACCCGAGGACCACCTGGCTCTGTATTCCACACTTGCCAGGCTTCTGTTGGTCTGCTTTCTGCCAGGGACTCCGCCCATGAACACCAGGCCCCCAGCCAGGGTCACTCCCAGCAACTGCGCAGGCCTCAGACTGGCACGCACAAGGCCTCCACAGGCCAGCCTTCTTTGAGGGACCCAACTGGAGACTGTCAGGCTTTCTGCAGGCCCACCGCCAGCCAAAAACTTCCCAGAAAACCACACGGCTCTGCACCCACACCTTGACGCGACAGACGCAACAGTGAAAAACAACTATGGGGTAGAATCAATGGAAAAACTCTGACAATACAAATAATCAAAGTAGACCAACCCCTCCAAGTAACAACAAGGCAGACACAGCACAAGATCTCCTACACAGGCAAATGGCTAAGATGTCTGAAATTGAATTCAGAATCTGAAATGTAAACAAGATCAGCAGAATGGAGGAAAAGATGGAATTAGAATTTCAAGCAGTAATTCAAAAGATGATCCAAAAGATGTCTCAAGAATTCAATGCCTTCAAACACAAAATGACCAAAGATTTTGACACATTGAGACAAGAAGTTGCAGCCCTTAAAGATCTGAGAAATTCAGTAGAATCCCTCAGTAACAGAATAGAGCAAGCAGAAGAAAGGAAATCTGACATGGAAGACAAAGCTATCGAATGCTCTCAAACCTCCAAAGAGCAAGAGAAATGGAAGGCAAAAATAGATCACTCTCTCAGAGAGCTCTTGGATAACTCGAAGAAAACCAATATTCACCTCATAGAGATCCCCGAAAGCGATGAAGGAGCCTCACAAGACACAGAATCCCTTATTCATGAGATTATGACACAGAACTATCCAGACATGTCAAGAGATTCGGAAATTCAGATAGCAGACAGTTTCAGAACCCCAGCACTACTCAACCCAAACAAGACATCCCCAAGGCACATCATAATTAAGTTCACTAAAGTAAATACGAAGGAGAAAATTTTTTGAATGAAACCAGATGTAAGAAATCGATAACCTACAAGGGGAGGAATATTAGAATAACTATAGATCTCTCTGATCAAACGTTTCAAGCGAGAAGACAAAGGTCATCGGCTTTTAATTTCCTAAAATAAAATAACTTGCAACCCAGGAGCTTGTATCCAGCTACACTGAGCTTCATTTATGATGGACAAATTAAATATTTTAATGACATCCACATGTTGAAGAAATTTGCCATAACTAAACCAGCTCTCCAGGATATTCTCAGACCTATACTCCATAACAACCAGCGTACTCCCCTAAAGCAAAAGTAAACTCATCCAGAAATTTTTATCAAAGTATAACTCACACAGTGACAAAAGGATTAAAAATGTCCACAGGATCTTCTCAAGATTTATCATTGGTTTCAATTAATGTGAATTGTTTAAACTGTCCTCTAAAGAGGCATAGGGTGACTGACTGGATACAAAAACTCAGGCCAGATATCTGCTGCATACAAGAATCACATCTTACCTTAAAAGAAAAATTTAGACTCAAGGTGAAGGGATGGTCATCTGTATTCCAGGCAAATGGAAAACAGAAAAAAGCAGGCATTGCAATCTTATTTGCAGATACAATAGGATTTAAACCAACCAAAGTAAGGAAGGATAAAGATGGACATTTCATATTTGTTAAAGATAATACTCAATATGATGAGATTTCAATTATTAATATTTATGCACCCAACCAGAATGTACATCAATTTATAAGAAAAACTCTAATAGACATGAGTAACTTGATTTCCTCCAGCTCGATAGTAGTTGGAGATTTTAATACTCCTTTAGCAGTGTTGGATAGATCCTCTAAGAAGAAGTTAAGTAAAGAAATTTTATATTTAAACTTAACCATTCAACATCTGGATTTAACAGACATCTACAGAACATTTCATCCTAATAAAATTGAATACACATTCTTCTCATAAGCCCAAGGAACATACTCCAAAATTGACCACATCTTAGGTCACAAGTCTAACC
>CAUYON010060791.1:0-37192 GCA_963573935.1 Arctocebus calabarensis
TCATGGAATAAAAGTGGAACTCAGTAACAACAGTAATCTGCATACTCATACAAAAACATGGAAGATAAATAACCTTATGCTAAATGATAGCTGGGTCATAGATGAGATTAAGAAGGAAATTACCAAATTTTTGGAACAAAACAATAACAAAGACACAAATTATCAGAACCTCTGGGATACTGCAAAGGCAGTCCTAAGTGGAAATTTATACTAATGCAACCCTTCCTCAAGAGAACAGAAAGAGAGGAAGTTGACAACTTAATGGGACATCTCAAGCAGTTGAAAAAGGAAGAATATTTCAATCCCAAACCCAGCAGAAGAAAAGAAGTAACCAAAATTAGAGCAGAATTAAATGAAATTGAAAAAAAAAGAATTCTACAACAAATCAATAAATCAAAAAGTTGGTTTTTTGAAAAGGGCAATAAAATAGATAAAACTTTGGCTAACCTAACCAGGAAAAAAAGAGTAAAATCCCTAATTTCACCAATCAGAAATGTTAAAGATGACATAACAACAGCTCCTTAGAAATTCAAAAACTCCTTAATAAATATTATAAAAAACTTCATTCTCAGAAATATAAAAATCTGAAGAAAATTGACCAATACTTGGAAACACACTACCTTCACAGACTTAGCCAGAACAAAATGGAAATGTTGAACAAGCCTATATCAACTTTTGAAATAGTATCAACTATACAATTCCCCAAAAAAGAAGACCCTAGGACTTGATGGCTTCATATCAGAATTCTACCAAACCTTTAAAGAGGAACTAGTACCTATATTACTCAACCTTTTCCAAAATATAGAAAAAGAAGGAATACTACCCAACACATTCTATGAAGCAAATATCACGTTGATCCCCAAACCAGGAAAAGACCCAACAAGAAAAGAAAATTATAGACCAATATCACTAATGAATATTGATGCAAAAATATTCAACAAGATCCTAGCAAACAGAATTCAGCAAAACATCAAACAAATTATACACCATAACCAAGTGAGTTTTATCCCAGGGTCTCAAGGCTGGTTCAATATATGTAAATCTATAAATATGATTCAGCACATAAATAAATTAAAAAACAAAGACCATATGATTCTCTCAATTGATGCAGAAAAACCTTTTGATAATATCCATCATCCCTTCATGATCAGAACACTTAAGAAAATGCGTATCGAAAGGACATTTGTTGTGCTATTGTTGCAGTTTATTTGTTAAACTGATAGAGGTCATTTACAGTAAATATACAGCCTATATCGTATTGAATGGAGTTAAATTTAAATCCTTTCCACTTGGATCAGGAACCAAGCAAGGTTGCCCATTGTCTCCACTGCTCTTTAACATCATAATGGAAGTTTCATCCATTGCAATTAGGGAAGAAAAGGCAATCAAGGGTATTCATATAGGATCAGAAGAAATGACATTTTCACTCTTCACAGATGATATGATTGTATTTCTGGCAAATACCAAGGATTCTACTACAAAACTCTTAGAAGTGATCAAGGAATGCAACAGTGTATCAGTTTACAAAATCAACACTCATAAATCTGTAGCCTTTGTATATACCAACAAAAGCCAAGTTGAAAAAATAGTTAAGGACTCTATTCCATTTATAGCAGAGTCAAAGAAGATGAAATATTTGGAAGTTTACCTAACAAAGGATGTGAAAGAGTGCTGTAAATAGAACTATGAAACTCTAAGAAAAGAAATAGCTGAAGATGTTAACAAAGGAAAAAACATACCATGCTCATGGCTGGGAAAAATCAACATTGTTAAAATGTCTATACTATCCAAAGCAATATACAATTTTAATGCAATCCCTATTAAAGTTCCATTGTCATATTTTAAACATCTCAAAAAAATAGTACATAGTTTTATATGGAATCATAATAAACCTCAAATAGCAAAGACATTACTCAGAAATAAAAACAAAGCAGGAGGAGTTACGCTTCCAGACCTCAGACTGTACTATAAATCAATAGTAATCAAAACAGCAAGGTACTGGCACAAAAACAGAGAGGTAGATGTATGGAACAGAATATAGAACCAACAGATGAACCCAGCTACTTAACATTACTTGATCTTTGACAAGTCAATTAAAAATATTCAATGGGGAAAAGATTCCCTGTTTAACAAATGGTGTTGCGTGAACTGGTTGGCGACCTGTAGAAGACTGAAACTGGACCCACACCTTTTACCTTTAACTAAGATAGATTCTCACTGGATTAAAGATTTAAATTTAAGACATGAAACTATAAATATACTAGAAGAAAGTGGAAAACTCTTGAAGGAATCGGTCTAGGCAAACATTTTATCAGGAGGATCCCCTGGGCAATTAAAGGAGCATCAAAAATACCCTACTGGAATCTGTTCAAACTAAAAATCTTCTGCATTGCCAAGAACACAGTTAGTAAAGCAAGCAGACAGCCCTCAGAATGGGAGAAAATAGTCACAGGTTATGTCTCTGACAAAGGTTTAATATCCAGAATCCACAGAGAACTCACACTTATGAGCAAGAAAAGAACAAGTGATCCCATCTCAGGGTGGGCAAGGGACCTGAAGAGAAACTTCTTTGAAGAAGATAGGCTCACGGCCTACAGACACATGAAAAAATGCTCATCTTCTTTAATCATCAGAGAAATGCAAATCAAAACTACTTTGAGATATCATCTAACTCCAATAAGATTAGCCCACATCACAAAATCCCAAAACTGGAGATGCTGGCATGGATGTGGAGAAAATGGAATATTACTACCTTGCTGGTGGGAATGCAAACTAATATGGTCCTTTTGGAAAGATATCTGGAGAATACTTCGAAATCTAAAGATAGACCTGCCATTCGATCCTATAATTCCTCTACTAGGTATATATCCAGAATACCAAAAATCACATTATAACAAAGATATCTGTATCAGAATGTTTATTGCAGCCCAATTCATAATTGCTAAGTCATGGAAAAAGCCCAAGTGCCCATCAACCCAACAATGGATTAATCAATTGTGGTATATGTATACCATGGAATATTTTGCAGTCTTAAAGAAATATGGAGACTTTACCTCTTTTATGCTTACATGGATGGAGCTAGAAAATATTCTTCTTAGCAAAGTATACCAAAAATGGAAGAAAATGTATCAAATGTACTCGGCCCTACTATGAACTAATTTATAGCTTTCATGTGAAAACTATAACCCAATTACAGCATAAGAACATGGGGAAAGAGGTTAAGAGAGGGGAGTGGAGGGGGGAGGATGGGCAGAGGGACAGTAATTGGTGGGTCCACAGTTATGGTGCATCTTGGAAGGGTACAGGTGAAACTTACTAAATGTAGACTATAAATGTCTGAACACAATAACAAAGAAAATGTTCTGAAAGCTATGTCAACCTTTTCGATGAAAATATTTCAAATTGTATATAAAACCAGCACATTGTACCCATGATTGCATTTATGTACACAACCATGATTTAATAAAAAAAAAAAAAAAAGGAAAAAAAAATTACTAGCAAACTGAATCTAACAATATATCAAAAGGATAATTATAGCATAACTAAGTAGGGTTTATCCCAAGAATTCAAACTTGCTTTAATATCTTAAAATCGATTATGTATCATACCACATCAATATAACAAAGAGGGACAAGGTACTCTCATCTCAATAGTCCAACAAAGCTTTTGGCAAAACCCACCACCTTTCGGGATGAAAATGCTCAGCAAAGTAGGAATAGATGTAAATTTCCTCAATCTGATAAAGGGCATCTACGAAAAGCCCACATTTAGCACCATACTTAACATTGAAATTTAGAAAGTTTTCCAAGAGCAGGAACAATATTTAACATTGTACTGGACAATAACACAAGAAAAAAAAGGCACCCAGAATGGAAAAGAAAGGTTAAAATCACCTCTTTGCCAGAATGGAAAAGAAAGGTTAAAACCACCTCTTTGCAGATTGAATGATTTCCTATGTGGAGAACAAAAAGGAATCCAGGAAAATTATTAGAACTAATAAATAAATTAGACAAAGTTTCAAGATAAAAAGTCAATTGTACTTACACACTCGCTATGAACAATTTGAAAATGAAATTTTAAAAAAAGTTTCATTTACAATAGCACCAAAATAAAAAAATACTTTACTTTAACACAAGTATAAACTTGTACTCTGAAAACTGCAAACCATGGTTGAAAACAATTAAAGTCTTAAATAAATGGAAAGGCATCCATCAGAAGACTTATTATTATAAGACTTATAATTATAAGATTATAATACTCCCCAAATTTATCTAGAGTTTTTTTATATAATCCTTATCAAAATCCCAGCTAATTTTCTTGAGAAAATTCTCAGCCCTATCCTAAAATTAATATAGAAATATAAGGGATCAAGAATAACTAAAACAAATCTTGAAAAAGTAGAACAAAATTGGAGGGTTCACATTAACTGATTTCAAACTTACAACAAAACTGATCAAGATAATACAGTAGAAACACATAGATCAATGAAATATAAGAGTTCTGGAATAAACTCTTAAATTTATGGTTAACTGATTTTCATTGAGGTAACCAAAACATTCTAATGAGGAAAGAGTAGTCTTCAGCAAGTGATGCAGGAATAACAGAATATCCACATGCAAAAGAATAAAGACAAACCCCCTCTTTAAATATGCACAAAACATTAACTCAAAATGGATCACAGATTAAATAGAAGAGTTAAAAGTATAAAATAGTAAGAAGAAAACCTGGGAGGAAATGTTCTTGGGTTAGACAAAGTATTCTTAGACATATCACCCAAACATAAGAGACCATACTAAACCTACTGTTTACCTCGTATGAGGGATGTTTTCACGAACTTGAATGACAATTCTACTATTTTTCATTAAAAGAACAGGACCCTATTCAACATACACTAACCAAAAAGGAGAAGATTGATATATTCAATGGTATCAAATTTAAAATCTGTAATTAAAAACAATCTTTACTGTAGTAAAAATGCTATTAGCAAAGGATATTTGCAGCATTTGTACCAATAAATGACTAGTATAAAAATATAGTGAAATCTATGATGAAAAACGATTAATTAGACACTTCAAAAAAAGAGAAATCAAGTGGCCAATAAACATTTGAAAATATACTTAATCTCATTACTAATCAAAAATTTGCAAATTAAAATCATATATCCTCCAATTGGCAAAAATGTTGAAAGTCTGAAAAGACTAAGTATTTGAAAGTACATGAAGTAAGAAGAATTTTCACATATTGTTGATGTAATGAAAACCGTTTGGCCTAATCAACTAGGGCTGAACCTTCACAGACTTTACAGTGCAGCACCTCTGGCTTTGAACTTGCATGGTGGAAGTCTCTTTCATCTGAGCACCATCTGACATATGATTTTTATATCTAGCAGTGCCAACAGTAATAGATAAAAACAAAACTAACAAGCAAAAAACTAGACACTAGAAATAACCTAATTGTGTATCAACAGTAACTTGAATAAATAAATTATATCACCTACCGCACTAAAAAGTAATGAATCATGCTAAACACATCCATGTGAATAGATCACAAAAACATGACATTGAGCAAAAGCAATGAGCCATAGAAAAATATATAAAATACGATGGTATTTATGCCAAGACCCAAAATAGGCACAAATGAGTAATGTATTATTTATGGCTACATACCTAGTAAAATCATTTTAAAAACATAATGGACTTTTAAAATTTTGTATGTAAATTTAACAACTAAAAATATTAAAATAATATAATAATTCATATCAAAGAATAAACAACTAAGCATCTCTAAGTACACCACAGACTTTTGTTTTTATATCTTTAGAAAACTGCTAGATTGACACTTGTGGTTCACATGAATAATAAAAGTTATTAATCATTAATTGATTTTGTTTCCATTAAATAAACAAATTGAATCTAATCTAGAAGTTCAAATTTTTCCAAACTATTATCTTTAGACAATAAGAACTAGAAAACAAAGAAATAAAACAAAAAAAAGCTTTTTAAAAATAGAATCACCAATCTTTTAAAAGTACAAATGATTCCCAGGTCTTTGAGATGAATCAGGAATGGTCAATCACCTGCATAATTAGGAGGGGTATGCTGTTTAAGATTTCCCCTAGACGAAGTATGATATTCCTTATAAATTTTCTGGAAACACATTACTGCTTAGTCTGCTAGTTATAGCATATTTAATAATTTTTATTTTTCTTCCACAGTGGACAATGAAATACAAGCTGTATTTAAAAATTAGCTCGCAGACATAAATGATAATCTTTCATCTTTTATTATAAACAATGTTCCTATTGAAAACTCTGTGGCTTTATGACAAAATGCTTATAAAATATTTAATGATGATTGATTTAAATGAAACTTTCACAAAGAAGACGTCATCTCTCAGCAACTATGTTCTACAAGGTAATTGGAAATAATATATACTTCCAGGTGTATCACAGAGAAACAGTGCATGGTGATTAACTTGGGAGAGTCTCTAAGATATTTAGAAATCAACATATCTCCAATCAAGATCACAGGAACATGAAGTGGTTCCACTGTGTCTCTGGGCCACTATATTCTGCTCCAAAACACTTATTTTAAGGACATAGACAAATTGGAAAATATCGGGGAAATGTTTGACATGATTGGGATATAAACATCAAGCTTAAAAATAAATGCTGATGCCCTAAATATGTTTATTTTAAAGAAAAAAGAAAATACTAAAAGTAGGCCAGATAGCTGTCTTCAGGTATTTGAAGGATTATGACAAGGAGAAATAAACCCTTTTTCTGAATGTCTCCCAAAGGAAGCCAGCATGTCTTTAAGTAGATGTTAAAAGAATAGGTATCAATTTAAAAAATAAAAAGAGAACTTTGAATTATAGCTGTCCAGGATAAATGGGCTCTTTGATGAAATAAGGGTCTTTTAGCCATGAAAGTGTTCTGATCAGAAACTGATAAACCACAGGCACACAACAGATGAGTTTCCTTGGGGGTAGGAGATTGACTTAAATGACTGCTAACATTTTTTCTTAAATCAGAGATTCTCAAATTTCCTCCCATGATGATTCATTAACCTATTTTCAGATGCCGCTTACCAAAATGCTATGGGTTTATATAAAAACTAAAATTATGTTCTTTGAACATTCATTTTGGCCAAACAAGTTAGAAAAGAAGTATTTTTTGCTTCATTTTGATTGCTTTAGTCATACTGAATGGTACTAGGATCACCACCAAATCTGGATAGGATTAATCTGGAACACAACCTGTGCCTTTTAAATAAGATCTGGTATAGTTTAAAAATAGCCCAGATGAACAAAGGAAATTGCAGTTTCAATTCAAAGAAGAACTGACACCAGCAAGCACCGGTGTGCTGATGGAAGCATGTATACCATCATCTTTTGAAGGCAAATGCTTCACTCACAGAGAACTGCAAGGACAGACTTCTTTTCTCTGTACAGTATGAGAATGAAATCTGAACTTTTCTGTCAGTGACAAGGTTAGAGCAGAACACCACCCACACAGAAAATGAATCAGACACAAAGAACCAGATTCTCCCAGAACTTAAAGCACTTTTGGAAGCTGCCTTTAACTCTTTCAGAATACCAGGAAAAAAAAAAGGAAAGTATCCAATAATACTTTTGTAGCTTTAAAAAAATGAATCCATTTAATCCTATTAATGATGTTGGGACAGTGGAAAGAATCCCAAATGCCCAAGAGAAGGGGATAATTAAATGAATTCTAGTTTAGCCAAGTAATATACTATTACTGTAGTCTATAATCATTATGCTCATTTTGCATCACAATTATAAACTGTAAGGTAAAATTACAGGTGGCCATTTAAGGTAAATAAGATAAACAAATTGCAAAGTTACAAGTGCTGTGTTCAAAAAAACGCAATGTAGACATTTTAGGGCAGTTAGAGTTTAGATAGTAATCTACCATGAGATGCTGGCTCTGCCCTGTTCTTGAAAAACAATCTGTGCAAATGAGAAGGAGATTGGTTGATTTTAGAACATAAAACTGTAAAAAGATTTGAGAAAATAGAAATTAGTTAGGCCCAAGTCAGGTAACAGTAATGAGGAAAAGGGAAAAATGTCCGCTTAGAACAGAAGGGGGCCCAAAACCATGATTATGGGAATAGTCTGAGAATTTCCTACTTGTGCCTCTTCTCTGGCTCACATGGTTCATGATCACAGTTCATCCAGTTACAAACTCAAGGTAGCATAACAGCAAGAGGAACAGCTAGCCTGAGACTTGGGGCAACATCCAAGCAGGGACAGATCCTGAACACGGAAGGTGCAGGTGGGCCACCACCTATTTGTTTCCTGCCTCTCTTTGATCCCATGTTCTAAGTCAGGAACTCTCAAAGTGTGGTTCTGGATCAGCAATATCAAAAGCATCTGGTAACTTGTTAGAAATTCAAATATTCTTCTCCTGCCTCAACTTGCTGCGTCTCAGGGGAGGGACCTAGCCTTCTGTGCTTTAAAGAGTGTGCATGATGATTCTGCTGCTGGTAAAGTCATAGAACCACTAGTATAGGTTGTTTAATCCAACGGAAGCAGCTCTTAGAAAAGAACTGTGCTCTGGGGAAAAATATGGAATGGATGTCTGGGAGGTAGGACCAAGTGCTTCAAGGGCTAGGGAGCAAAGGATGGAAGAGGAAGTGATCTAGCCGGACTTCGTCTTCTCTCCTGGCTGGCTCACCAAATATGATACTGATGTTTCAGGTTCTTGGTCTCAGGGATTCGAAGAATGAATCCACGGACCACAGGATCAGTGGTAAGATCTGATTTATTCACAGAAACAAATACAAAAACTTACAAAAATCAAATTTTCTGACAGAGACAACCCAGGAAGGGAACAAGCTCTCCTGCTCCATCCTCAAAGTCTGTCCTGGGGCTCTCTGCTCAGGGGTTTATATAGTGGCACTGGGGTTGTTTTGCCAGAACTCAATGTTGACTTTTAGGGCCTGGGTCTTCCTCATTTACAGTCAGCTGTCCAGTGTAGTCTCAGGCCTTGGAAACTTACATAAAATTTACCAGACAGAAGTGCCTGGGGAGGAGACAGCAAGTCACCAGTGTCTCCCTGCAGGTGTCGGCCCTTCCAGCAAGCTGGTTCCTCCTGCTGCAGCAGCATCAAAGCTACCAGGGCTAAGGTGGCAGGTGGTAGCACCACCTGTCCTGCATCAATACAAGACAGGTGGTGCCCCAGCCTGCTGAGCTATGCTGAAGGACCTGCTGCCTTACTGATACTGGAATTTTAGGTTCTTGGTTTCAGAGATTCAAAGAAGGAATCGATGGACCAGACTACAAGAGTAGTGGTAAGTCAGGATTTATTTACAGGAAAGAAGAATTACAAGTAGAGGAAAAGCCAAACCTCCAGGCAAAGAGGACCCAGGAGGGGAACAAACTCTCCTGGTCCCTCTCCGAGGTCTAGCCAGGTCTGCCCTCACTCTCTCTGCTCAGGGGTTTTTATAGTCACAGGGAGTTGTTTTGCCAGGACTTCTTAGGGCATAGGTGTTCATCAGTTACAGCCAACTGTCTAAGAAAGACCTGGGCCCTGGAAACTGACATGATATTGACCAGTCAGATGTGCAGGAGGAGGAGATAGCAAGGCTCCACTGTCTTCCACACAGGCTTCTGGCCCCTCCAGCAAGCTGGTTCCTTCACCTGCCACAGCATCAGCACCGCTAGTGCCAAGGCGGCAGTTGTAGGGCCGCTTTGTCCTGCATCATTAGCCCTGGTGGTGTTGGTGCTGCAGCAGCCGGCAACAGAACCAGCAGGCTGGAGGTGGGGGTGGGGGTGGAGGGGGTGGAGGGGAGTGGGGCAGGGTATAGGAAGCTCCTGTAGCCAGAGAGGCCAGACAACTGCTGGGGAGACTCCAGCACCTTAGGTCTCCCTCCCATTGCACTTCTGCCTGAACAGGGAACCCCACCTTTTCTAGGACTGGTCAATTTCATGTAAGTTTCCTAGGCCTGAATGAAAGGGATTGTAGCCATTCATTAACTGAGTTCCCGCCCAGGCCCGCTAAATGTCAGAACTGAGTTCTGGCTGAATGTCACTTTAGAGGACCTGCCTGCTAAATGTGACAATTGAGCTCTGGCTAAATAACCTCAGGTGACTATATATACCCCTGAGCAGAGAGACAGAGAGGGAGGAGAGGGGAGAGAGCTTGTTCTCCAGCTGGGTTCTCTCTGCCAGGAGCTTTGGTGGTTTTCGTATTCTTTTCTTTTCTGTAAATATATCCTGTTTTACCACTGATCTGTGGTCCTTTTAGAATCCCCAGACCAAGAACCCTTGAAGACGAAATTCCGGGAGTCACGTCACAGGCTCTTCACCTGCATGTTATCTCTGGTGAATGAACTTCCTGGATCCGAAGGCAGGAGCACCAGCCCTGTGGGAGGAAGATGACAGACTCAACGCTCCATAGTGAAGGGAGCCAAATTAATGGATTAGATTAAGAATTCTAAGTAAAATCTTTAAAATAAAATAAATGTCCTCAAAGAAACAAGGAAGGATATCAGAAACATAAAGCAGGAACAGAGTTATAAGGACGTACTACGTGGAGATAATACTGGGCAAGAAAAGTATAACAGTTGAAATTAGAATGGCAATTGCAGAGCAGAAAGGATAGTGGATGAAGAAGGTACTTTAAAAGCAGAGAGTGAAATAAATGAGTTCTGTATGGTATCATGTCTACAAATGAAAAGCACAAATTAACAAAGCAACACTATGTCTCTTTCCAGAATGTGTCCGTATATGTCTCAACAGAGAGTAAAGAATAGAGTGACTAAAAAAGTTGTGACATTAGAGTGAGGTTAAAATGAAGGGCAAAAACTTCAAATAAAATAAGAAAGACCTTGCACACCCACTGATGTGCTCCTCTATGAGAAAGAGTGTGATAAATTCAATTCTCTGCCTCACAGAACCAACACTAAGATTCGTTTTTAAAGAATTTAGCTACTTACAAAAACTTTAAGGAATGAAATACACAAAATAACACAAAAGTTGTGTTGGCCTTGAACAAATTTATAGGTATATATCTTCATAATTTTAAAATTTACTATAATTTTATAGTAATTTTTAAACAAAAACTGAATGCTTTCATTCGAACTGGAAGTACTTTGTGTGCTGAGCTAACCTGACACTGATGGGTTTATCAGTTTGCAACATAGAACCCTTTTTTCAGTTATGAGTCACATAATAAACAGCACATTCAACAAGGCAATGCCATTTCAAGACATTCATCCTTGAAATAACAGTACAAACCTTCTAGTCAGTAAATGTCATAAAAAAGGAAAGTTTATCTTCAGTTAAATTATCTGAATTTGGGGAATTTAACATTAAGTCCGTTGCTCTGTTTTATGCATTAAAAATTCTTATTGTAGTCTTCATTAGGTTAATAATGAACAATTTTTATATTAGAAGATTAAAGTGTTTAGTATTTTTCTCTAGACATATATGAACATTAGGATAGCCCTAATCTTCACTCTTAACAGGGCATATAATATTTTTATTTTGATGTATTACAGGGTAGGAAAAAGGTCATTTTATCAACAATTTTCAGTAGGATATTTAAAATTTGTCTTTCATGATAACATATTTTTCATTGAGATGAAATTCATGTAACACAAAATTAACCACTTAAACATGTAGAGTTGGTGGCACTTAGTTCATTCCCCAAAATGCACAAGCATCACCTCTGTTCAGTTCTAAAATATCGTCATGACCTGGCAAACAGATCCCATAGCATGGAGCAGTCAGTCACTCCTATTCTCCTGCCCCCAGCCCTTGGCAACCACTAATCTGTTTTCTGTCTCACAGATTTAATTATTCCGGA
Organism: Arctocebus calabarensis; assembly: GCA_963573935.1. NCBI lineage: Eukaryota > Metazoa > Chordata > Mammalia > Primates > Lorisidae > Arctocebus > Arctocebus calabarensis. Next base: position 11,834 of record CAUYON010060791.1, read on the forward strand.
TGTTTCACATAGGTGGAAGTATGCAATATATTTTCATGTTACTTTTTATATCCCTTCTAAAGGAAATCATTTTAACAGATTTATTCATTAAAATTTCTGATGAGGACACCCCCAAAGGCTTAAACTATATTAATTTTAAAATAGATATCATTGGGCGGTACCTGTGGTTCAGTGAGTAGGATGCCAGCCCCATATATTGAGGGTGGCAGATTTAAACCCGGCTCTGGCCAAACTACAACAAAAAAATAGCCAGGCGTTGTGGCGGGCGTCCGTAGTCCCAGCTACTTGGGAGGATGAAACAAGAGAATCGCCTAAGCCCAGGAGTTGGAGGTTACTGTGAGCTGTGATGCCATGGCACTCTACTGAGGGAAATAAAGTGAGATTCTGTGTCTAAAAAACAAAATAAATAAACAAAATAGATATCGTTGTTCATATCTATAAACTCCAAAATTAACTGAGATATTGGAAAGAATCTAAACAAAGAGGCAAATACAAATGATAGACATCTAAGTCTAGCCTTATCTTACAACCCACTAAATCAGATTCCTTACAACGCGCTGTATCTCCTGAATGTACCATGCCTGTTTACACACACTCATCGGGGAATGCAGTCGCCCCTCTAAACCACCTACAGAACCCTGACTCGTGACTAAGTTAAACACCACTTGTTCTTTAACTGTCTTCATTCCACACCCCCAGACATCTCTTCCGTTCCCATGTTACCATGCTGCCTTGTCCATGCTCATCTTATTTTACTTACTACATCGCACTGTTAAGTAACATGTTTATACGGAAGTCTTCTATCCTAGTGCCTAGCACAATGCCTGCCACTTTCAAAAAAGCCGATAAATTGTTGAACAAAAATCAAAGAATGATCACAAATATTCTGTAGGCCAAAGTTAGATAACTTTCAATTGATAATCATGATTCTCACATTGTGGTCCCTGAACAAGCAGCATAAGCACCAGCATGAATGACCTGAGAGCTTGATCAAAATGCAAATCCTTGGGCCCAACTCAAGACCTACTGAATCAGAAACTCTGTGGGTGGGCTCCCAGCAATCTGTGTTTTAACAAGCCCTCCAGATGATCATGATATCCACTCAAGTTTAAAAACCATTAAACTAGAAAATTGAGAACAATGAACAGCTGTCTTAATTTGGCCTCTGGAAAAAACATACCTCTGAATTTGCTGCAATCAGAGGCTGCTCATTCCAACTATCTTCTGCTGGATCCTCCTCCACTTGCCCATGTTCTCTAAATCCTGGAATAGCTCTGGGCTTTATGACTCTGTCTACACTCAGTCTATACCTACATAGAGTCTTCCATGGGCATTCTAATTTACATCTCTAACACCCTCCTCTGAGCTTGTCTCATGTCAATCTGTCTTATCAGTTTTAATACTTGGATGTCTACTAGGTATCCATTGAACCCTCATTCTTCCCCATGAACCTAGGGCTCCAGCCTTTTGCATTCTCAGGAAGTGAAAAATGTTTACCAGATTTCCAAAGAAATACCCTGGAGTCATCCTTAACTCCTGTTTTTATAAGACCTCACATCCAGTCCAACAGCACATTTGTTGCTGCTACCTTTAAAAGATAGCCTCAACTGTCAATCATCATAACTGCTGCCAAACTGATCAAACCACCATCATCTTTTGTCTGGATTACTGTCCTAGACAAGTCTCTCTGCTGATATTCCTGCCCCATCACCACAGACACATGTATGTTCAGTTCTCCACATAGCAGTCAAAATATTCACCAGATTATTCTATTTCCTATCACACATATTTTTAAAAACTTCAAATTCTTTCCATACCTATAAGACACTGCACAATCTTGTCCCCAAAACTCATGACCACCATCCTCCCAACCATACTGGTATCCTTGCTTTTTTTCTTGTTTGTTTTAGCTTTATATTTATTTATCATAAATTTATTTCTAAACTCTCTTCAAGTTTTCTAACAATCTTTTAAAGGTGATCAAACACTTTAAGTATTTTATTAGTTTCAACTTCCTTCCCTTATTTTTTCTCTCAAAGTATTAAGATGGTACAAATGCTTTTGTTACATGGATACCTTGTATAATGTTTAAGTCCGGGCTCTTAGTTTTTGCCCATCATTATAAGAGTGTTCATTGTATCTGAAAGGAAATTTTTATCCTCCACCTCTTCCCCTTCTTGGTTTTCAATAATCTTTACATCTGTTTGTGCTCATGTGTGCCCAATGTTTAGCTCTCAATTATTATCAAGTAAATGTGGTGTTTGTTTTTCCATTCCTGAGATTCTTCATTTAGAAAAATGGTCTCCAATTCCATCTAAGTGGCAAAAATAATCATTTCATTCCTTTTTACTCCATCATGCCAGATTTTTTTTAATACACTCAAGAACTGATGGGGATGTAGGTTGATTCCACATCTTTGCATTTGTAAATTGTGCTGCCATAAATATTTTGAGTGCAGGTGCCTTTTAGATAAAATGACTTATTTTCTTTTGGACAGATACCCAGTATTAGGACTGATGGATTGAATATGGTTAAGTGTAAATTTATTTTACTGTTTCCTTAGACTTGTACTAATTTATAATCCCACCAACAGTGTATAAAATGTTCCTTTCTGTTTGCACCCACACCAGCCAGCATCTATTGTTTTTTGGCTTTTTAGTAACAGCCATTTTGTTTTTGTTTTGGTTTTTTATTTCTTTTTTTTAATTGTTTTTATTAAATCATAACTTTGTACATTGATGCATTTATGGGGTTCAGGGTACTGCTTCAATACACAATGTGAAATGCTTATATTGAACTAAGTAACACACCCATCACCATTATACTCATTTCTTCTTAATAGTTTTGAAATGTACCATTGCATCATGCACATTAGGTGAGGTTCCCCCCAATACCCTCCCTTCTCCCATACTCCCCTCTTCCTCCTCTTCCCTTCTGCTTTCTGGACTATAGTTATGTTTTGCCATTCATAAGAGTGTGTAGGTGATTATATATTGATTTCATAGTAGTATTGAGTACATTGGATACTTTTTTTTCCATTTTTTTTTTTTTTTTTTTTTATATACAAAGTCTGACTTTATCGCCCTGGGTAGAGTGCCGTGGCGTCAAACTGCTCACAGCAACCTCCAGCTCTTAGGCTCAAGCGATTCTCTTGCCTCAGCCTCCCGAGTAGCTGGGACTACAGGCGCCGGCCACAGCGCCCGGCTATTTTTTTGTTTTGCAGTTCGGCCGAGGCCGGGCTTGAACCCGCCACCTTCGGTATATGGGGCCGGCGCGTTACTCGCTGAGCCACAGGAGCTGCCCTCCATTTTTTTTTTTTTTTTTGCAGTTTTTGACTGGGGCTGGGTTTGAACCTGCCACCTCCAACATATGGGGCCAGCACTCTACCCCTTTGAGCCACAGGCACCACCCATTTTTTTTTCCATTTTTGAGATATGTTACTAAGAAGAACATGTTCCAGCTCCATCCAGGTAAACATAAAAGATGTGATGTCTCCTTTTTTATGGCTGCATAGTATTCCACGGTGTACATATACCACAATTTGTTAATCCATTCATGGGTTGATGGGCACTTACACTGTTTCCATGTCATGTCTATGATGGATTGGGCTGCAGTAAAGGTTCTGGTGTAAATGTCTTTGTTGTAGAACAATTTTTGAACATCAGGGTATGTACCTAGTAGAGGAATTGCAGGATCAAATGGTAGGTCTACTTTTAGTTCCTTGAGTGTTCTCCAAAATTCTTTCCAAAAAGGTCATATTAGCTTGCATTCCCACCAGCAGTGGAGAAGCGTTCCCTTCTCTCCCCATCCTCGCCAACATCTGTACTTTTGGGATTTTGTGATGTGGGCTAATCTTACTGGAGTTAGATAATATCTCAAAATGGTTTTGATTTGCATTTCTCTGATGATTAAGGATGATGAGCATTTTTTCATGTGTTCGTAGTCCATGTGCCTGTCTTCTCCAGAGAAGTTTCTGTACAAGTCTCCTGCCCAAATAGAAATAGAGTTATTTATTCTTTTCTGATCGATTAGTTTGAGTTCTCTGTAGATTCTAATTATCAGACCTTTGTCGGAAGCATAACCTGCAAAAATCTTCTCCCATTCTGAAGGTCGTCTGTTTGCTTTATTTACTGTGCTCTTGGCTGTGCAAAAGCTTTTTAGTTTGATCAGATCCCAGTAATGTATTTTTGGTGTTGCTTTAATTGCCCAGGAGGTCCTCCTCATAAAATATTCTCCCAGGCTGATTTGATAAAGATAAGGTGGTATCTAATTGTGCTTTTAATTTTTATTTCCCTTATATTTAGTGATGGTGAGCATTTTTTCATATGCTTATTGGCCATTTGTTTATCTTCTCTTAAAAAACTTCCATTCATGTCTTTTGCTCATTTTTAATGGGATTGTTGTTTTGAGGGTTTTTTCTTGCTGATTTGTTTGAGTTCTTTTTAGAATCTAGATGTTAGCCCTTAGTAGAATGTATAGTCTGTGAATATTTTCTCCTGTTCTGTAGGTTGTCTATTTATTCTTTGATTATTTCTTTTTCTTAAAAATACAGAAACTTTTAAATTTAACTTTTATTTATTTTTGTTGTTGCTGGATTTTCCTATGTGGTCATAAATTCTTTGTGTAGGTCAATGTCTAGAAGAATTTTTCCTATTTTTTTCATAGAATTTTTATGGTTTTATGTCTTACATTTAAGTCTTTTATCCACCTTGAATTAATTTTTGTATATGGTGAGGAACAGGGATTCTATTCATCCTTCTGCGTGTGGCTTTCCAGTTTTCCCAGCACCATTTATTGAATAGGGCTCCCTTGCCACAGTGCATTGTTGTCTGCTTTTTGGAAGATCAGTCCTTGCTTTTCTCAAACACTCAGATTTTCACATAAGGACCTGTATTCATACCATACCCTCTGTTTATAATTCTTCTCATGGCTCCTAGAAAGATCCCTAACTACCCTCTTCTTGACCACCTCTCCCATGATTTCTAAAATATCACCTACCCTTCCCATCCACTGACTTTGTGTTGACACTATCTGTACTAACTATCTATTGCTGCATAACAAGTTATCCCCAAAGTCAGTGACTTAAAAGGACAGACATTTATTATCTCAGTTTCTGTGGGTCAGGAATCTGGTCTTGCTGAGGTGGATCCTCTGCTTCAGGGTCTTTCACAATCAGCCTTCCATGCAGAAGAATCCACTTCCAAACTCACTCACTGTTTGCTTGTGAAATTCATTTCCTACAGGATTGCTGGGCTGTGGGCCCTTGTTCCTTGCCACATGACCTATGCAACACGGCTGCTTGTTTCATACTGCTGGTGGGAATGCAAACTAATACGTTCCTTTTGGAAAGATGTTTGGAGAACACTTAGAGATCTAACAATAGACCTACCATTCAATCCTACAATTCCTCTACTAGGTATATATCCAGAAGACCAAAAATCACATTATAACAAAGATATTTGTACCAGAATGTTTATTGCAGCCCAATTCATAATTGCTAAGTCATGGAAGCCCAAGTGCCCATCAACCCATGAATGGATTAATAAATTGTGGTACATGTATACCATGGAGCCGTAAAGAAAGATGGAGACTTTGCCTCTTTCATGTTTACATGGATGGAGCTGGAAGATATTCTTCTTAGCAAAGTATGTCAAGAACGGAAGAAAAAGTATCCAATTTACTCAGCCCTACTATGAAACTATTTTTTAGCTTTCATATGAAAGCTTTAACCCAATTATAGCACAAGAATATGGGGAAAGGAGCAAGGGAGGGTAGGGTAGGGAGGCAGATGGGTGGAGGGAGGGTAATTGGTGCAACCACACCTACAGTGCATCTTAGAAGGGTACAGGTGAAACTTACTAAATGCAGAATATAAATGTCTTAACACAGTAACTAAGAAAACGCCATGAAGGCTATGTCAAACAGCTTGATGAAAATATTTTAGATTGTATATGAAACCAGCACATTGTACCCCATGATTGCATTAATGTACACAGCTATGATTTAATTAAAAAAAAAAAAAAAAAGCAAAGAAGACAATCTGCTGGCAAGATGGAAGTCACAATATTTTGACATCCATCACCTTTTCCATATTCAATTTGTTACAAAGAAAGGTCACTGGATCCATCTTTTTTTGTTGTTTTGTTTTCTTTGATTTTTTTGAGACAGGGTCTTTCTCTGTCACCAGGGCTGCTAGAGTGCAGTGACATGATCATACTTCACTATAACTTCAAACTCATGGATTCAAGAGATCCTCCTGCCTCAGCCTTCTGAGTAGCTGGAATCACAAGCACATGCTACCATGCCCCCACTAACTTTCTATTTTATTAGAGATGGGGTCTCACTACATTGCCCAGGCTGGTCTTGAACTCCTGACCTTTAGCAATCCTCCCACCTAGGCCTCCCAAAGAGCGGGGATTACAAATATGACTGTGTCTGGCTTGGCTCTATCTCAAAGGTTTGCTGAGACATTGTCCTAACCATATTTCATGTTGTATTAATATAATCCTGTAAGAATAATCTTTTTTCCCCATTGTAAGACAGATAAGGTTAATAAATTTGACCAATTTCACAAACTAATCATGGTTTGGCCAAAATTTGAATTCAGTTGTGCCACACTATACCTTCTTCTTAATGACCACACTATTCTGTGAAATCTGCATATGTTTCAATTATCAAGTTGAATTTTTATACAAACAGTTGCAGAATTTCACTTTTCCCTATTAAATTTCACTTGTTTCCATTAACTCTTGTATTGGCTGCCCCCCCACACTTTTTATTATTTCTAAATATCTTTTTCCTATAATTTCATGAGAAATATACCTAGATATTTACAAAACAGTTTCTTACTTATCATGTAACAGTAGCTCAGTTCAAATGAGTGGTAATCATTGACATTGTCTAAATAGCGAAAAGAACCCTAAAAATTGAGCTGAGAAACATCTGGTTTGTCCCAGATCTTAACTTCTCTGGGCCTCCTTACTCCCATCTGTTAAATAAGATAATTAAACTGGAAGCCCTCATAAAGCTTTTGTGTCTTGATGACACGGTATGACACTAAAGACAGAAATGAATGATAAATCCAGCTATGTCCCATGGAAACCTAAACCCTGCTCCCTTGTTGAGGGTGTAGAGGGTAGAGTTAAGCAGGGATTCACCTCATAGATTTTTTGAAACTATATTCCAAATCACAAAATCTCAAGCAGATGTTTCTATGTCCTTATGTCCTATGATTTTTGTTATCTGACATGTAAACTATATAGGAAGATGAAGTTTGACCCTTCTTTTTTATGGGGTCCAAATTTCTATCTTATCTTATTTCCTGGGGAAATTTTCATATGCCTTTCAACTTACAGAATCTACAGACTGAAGGACCATTATTACTTAAGCTTGCCTTCATTCCCACTTGCAGCTCTTATATTCAGAAATGCATATAGGCTTAGCACCTGTAGCTCAGTGGCTAGCACACCAGAGCTGGTGGGTTCAAACCCAGCCTGACAACAATGACAACTACAATGATACCGGAATTTCAAGTTCTTGGTTTTGGTGATTTGAAGAATAAATCCGTGGACCACAGATCAGTGGTAAGACAGAATTTATTAACAGAAAAGAATACAGAAACACTAAAGCTCACAGTAGAGAGAGAGAACTCAAGTCGGGAGAGAAAAGCTCTCTCCGTTTTCTCTCCCAGTCTCTCCTTCTCTCCATCAGGGCTCTTTGTCTAGGGGTATATATAGGTGCATGGGTTCCTTGGCCAGGAAATGAATGAACACAGTCCCTTCCACAGAGGCAAGGTGAATGAAATGTATTAATGAATGGGCACAATTCCTAGGAATTGAGGCCTAGGAAATTCACATGAAATTGACCTAGGCATAGGCAATGGGGGTTCCTATTTAGTCCTAAGTGTAAAGTGAAGGAAACATCAAGGCTCTGGTGATCCTGGGCAGTTGTCCAGCCCTTTTGGCTATTGGAGCCTCCCATGAGGGTCAGAGCCCGCCCCCCTTGCCTATCGTTCAGCCCTCTGGTTCCTCAGCCAGCTGCCACCGTACCAACACCACCAAGGTGGAGGTTCAGCTCTGCTGAGGTGGCTGGCGCCAAATTTCCTGTATCAATTCTCCCTCTCCGAGTAGAAACTAACTGCTATTAGGGAAAAAGGGTGAAGACTCGATCTAACTGCTTCCTGCTGAATTGGGCAATGATAGAAAGGGGCAGTCAGGGTTTCTCCAGAGGGAGAGTGAGTGATTCAGGGATCTACAATAGAATTAGGTATTGGACTGGAACCATCTTTATTGTGTGTGGCTTGATGACATTTAAGTGTAGGTGGACTCTGGTTGGCTCTCTTCATTGTCAGCTTCTATAAAAGGTGAAGGGTTCCAGGATTTGACTCATGAATGATGTATCCCGGGATCCACTCCCATAACTTTAACAGCTTAGAAGAAGACTGTAAGATAACAGAAGAAGGGCCTTCCCAAGTTGGGGTTAGGGAAGGTGAATTAGAGGGGAGAGTTTTGATCATGATCAGATCTCTAGTAGAAAAAAGCTATTTTAGTGTTGAATGTGAAAATGTAGTGGGGAAGCTTTTAAGGATTTGTTGAAATGTAGCTAAAGTAATATGTTTTACTAATTCTGTAGTTTCTTGATCTAGTAATAGAATGGATTCCTGTCTTATATTTATACAAATGGTTGTTCCCGCTTTAGCTAGTATGTCCCTCCTCAAAAGGGGAGCAGGACTTTCAGGCATGATTAGGAAGGCATGAGAAAACAGTCAATTATCCCAATTGCAGCTTAAAGGCTGAGAGAAAAATTTGGTAACCAGCTTTTCAGGCACCCCTTGTCTAGTTACGGATTTGGGAGATAAAAGACCAGGGTTAGAGAGAAATACAGAAAAGGTTACTCCAGTGTCCAAAAGAAATTTTATCTCTTGGCCCTCCACTGTAAGGCAAACCCGGGGCCCTTGAGGGGTGATGACACAAGCTGGAGCCATGAGAATCTGCCCCGGGCACCCTCAGTCCAGTTTGGGTGCCAATGGGATCACTGTCCAAGAAGGCCTTTGCCTCTAGGGACAGGCCATCCTCCAGTGATCACCCTTGCATTCTGGACAGGGGCCAGGTGGCTTGCCCAGCAGGTGATACTGCTGGGGGCGGTCTTTTCTGAAGTAGCCAGTCTGACCACATTGGAAGCACTTGTTTTTAGCTTCTCTGGTTTCCCTCTGCCCCTGAAAGTTGCTCGTTTGTCAGAGTGCATTACTAGGGTTGTCATTCTTTTCTGTTCCCTTCTCTCTTTTTCCTCCCTTCTCCCCTGATCTTGGTTATAAAAGACCATAGTGGCCATTTTAAGATTCTCCAGGTTATGATCTGGGCCTAGAGCCAATTTCTGGAGTTTTCTTTGAATGTCTGGAGCCACTGGAGTGATAAATTTGTCTTTTAAAATAATCTGACCCTCTATGGGGTCAGCTGTCAATTGAGTGTGTTTTCTCATTGCCTCCCTAAGCCTCTCAAAAAAGGCTGAGGGATTCTCTTTTTGCTCCTGGCAAATAGTAGACAACTTGGCATAATTCACAGGCTTTTTCTTAGACCGACCTAAACCTTCTTAGGATACATGTTAGAAAATGTTTGCACCACCAGTCACCCTCTTTCTCGGGGTCCCATTCAGGATCCTGAAAGGGAACTGCCTGTCTTCCCATCGGGTATCTGTCTCTGTCTCCAGGAGACATACTGCCATCAGTATTGGACATGAACCACAAATCACCCCACATCCTAGCTTCATCTAGGACTTTGTTTTTTTTATTAAACGTTAAAGTTTGATCTAGTAGTAACATTATGTCTCCCCAAGAGAAGTCAAAGCTTTGTCCTAACCCTTGAAGAAAATCTATGTACTTATCGGGGTCATCAGAAAATTTTCCTAAATCACTTTTAATTTGCTTTGAATCTGCTAGAGAAAATGGAGTGTATACTCGTGCACTTCCCCTTTCACCACCCACAGTCTCAAACAAGGGACACAGAGAAGGATATGGTTGCCTTCTAGGGGTCGCAATAGGACTAGGAAAAACTCTTGGGACAGACTCTCTCCTGGGGGTTTCTGAACACATGGAAGAAGGTGTGGGAGAAGTAGATGAAGCATTTGAACTAGGTGGTGACAGCGTTGAGAATCCCTGACCGTTTGGGGAAGTGACTATAGCCAAGAGAGCAGAATCTATCTGACAGGTCTTACACAGTTGGGGGTTGCCCCTGAGGGAAAAGAACACTTGCACGTAGGGCACCTCAGACCACCTTTCTTCCTGTTTACTAAAAGTATCTAATTGAAGAATGGTGTCATAATTAAGAGTACCCTCTGGGGGCCATTGTTCAGTAGTGGAGAGTTAATATTGAGGCCAGGCCTGGGTGCAGAAGAAAACCATACATTTTTGTTTCAGCATCTGGGCATCAAACATGTCCCAGTGCTCCAGAATACAGCCCAGCCGGGTGTTCTCTCGATGAGAGAGAATATGTTACACATCTGTGAGAAAGAACAAATGTCCAGTTTAATCAATCCCACCCCATATTCCTGGGTCAGTCAGAGCGTCCCCTGACCAACCCAAGAAGCCTTCCGGCCAAACAAAAGGAAGCGTCCTTCCAATGCTTGGGGAAGAGTACCTGAGGAGAGTGGCCTCCTCAGCCCCTGCGCTTGTCTGGAATTAGCCACTCTTACCAGTATAGCACTTAGTGCCTGCTGGTTCTCCTGTGCTTATAACAAGATGGCAGCACAGATCTGAGAAATCAGGTTACAGGGAGCCTGGTCACACCCGATGCATGTATTCTGCCCCTTTCTGCCCCTTCCCCCCACTAGCATCAGAATATCAATCAAAGCCAGGATAAGCCCCATCCTGGAGAAAAACGGCCGTGAGATGTTTGCACACTTAACTCTATAGAATCTGTGCAAGCTTTTTGTAAATTCCCCGTAAGAAAAAGGAAAGTAGGCTTTCTGACATGAGCAGATCTTGGTGTTAAATGCTATGCTTTTCCAACTTCCCTTTCTTTCCCAAAGTTCACCAAGGCAACAATAATAACATTTAGTTAAGAATCAGGGTTGGGGCTCTGCGCCTGTGGCTCAATGGGCTAAGGTGCGGGTTCGAATCCAGCCTGGACCCGCCAAACAACAATGGTGGCTGCAACCACAAAATGGCCAGGTGTTGTGGTGAGCGCCTGTAGTCCCAGCTACTTGGGAGGCAGAGGCAGGATACTCACTTGAGCCCAGGAATTGGAGGTTGCTGTGAGCTGTGATGCCACGGCACTCTATCTAGGGTGACAGCTTGAGGCTCTGTCTCAAAAAAAAAAAAAAAATCAGGGTTGGGAGACACTTTGAACCTTTTTGTATTACAATTAGTTGCACTTAACCGAAGTCTTAGAGACACCTAGAATTATCTTAAACTTCCCCACAGTAGAAGAAATCAAATACCCAGGGTCATTCTCATTGCTCTTCTTTATTGTTAAGAGACTGAGCTGTAGCCAAGGTTCAAGGCCCTTCCCACCTTGGGGAGTCATCCTAGGCTTCCCTTCACAGGCCTCTGGTTGCCCAGACACACTGTGGAGGGGAGTCATTTCGCCCCTCGTTTGGGGCTGACTTTTCTTTAACAGGGTCAGCCTTTGTGTTTTTACGGACATAAAAGCACCAATGAAAATTAATAACTCTCAACCCACCTACAACATTCAAAGCCCCCTTAAAATATCTAATACACACATCTAAACAAATACCAGAATACCTTTACAAAATTAGCTATATACACAATTTTTACCTACATTCAAACAAAACATATATACTATCAAAGAGAGGAAGGGAACTAGAAGAGATCTACACAGATAGACAAAATTTGGAGCCATGGAAGAGAAGAGAAGACAGTAAAAGCTGGGAGAGCGTGAGTTTTTGACCCCTAAGTCAAAAACTTCCGCAGGGTCAGAACCATTGCTGGAGACCCCAGGGTATCTCGGCTCTCAACCACGGAAAAAGAATAAACAAAAAATAGTTTAAAATTCTTCCAACAGTCTCCTTGCCTCTTTTCAGAAGCCAGGGGGAATTAGAAAGTCTGCTTCCCAACAGCCTCTTGCCGGTGACCTGGAGGCCAGCATCTGCACTATGCATGTACACAGGCTGGTGGACACTGAATTTATTAATCTCCAGTAGGATAGCTGCAGAGAAAAGCAGGATAGAGGTAAGCGGTTCCATGACTTACCACAGATGTCTTCTTTCCATCTGCTGTCCCGTAGGGCCACCAAATATGTTAGCAGAACTTTGTCTTCTCTCCTGGCTGGCTCACCAAATTTGATAGCGGAATTTCAGGTTCTTGGTCTCGGTGATTTGAAGACTAAATCTGCGGACCATAGATCAGTGGTAAGACAGAATTTATTTACAGAAATGAATACAAAAACACTAAAGTTCCCGGTAGAGAGAAAAAACTCAAGTCAGGAGAGATAAGCTCTTTCCATTTTCTCTCCCGGTCTCTCCTTCTCTCCGTCAGGGCTCTTTTTCTAGGGGTATATATAGGTGCATGGGTTCCTTGGCCAGGAAATGAATGAACACAGTCCCTTCCACAGGGGCAAGGTGAATGAATGTATCAACAAATGAACACAGTCCCTTCCGACAGGGCAAGGTGAATGAAATGTATTAATGAATGGACACAGTCCATTCCTGGAATTGAGACCTAGGAAATTCACATGAAATTGACCTAGGCATATGAAATGGGGGTTCCTATTTAGTCCTAAGTATAAAGCGAAGGAGACACCGAGGCCCCAGGGTCTCCTTGCAGTTGTCCAGCTCTTTTGGCTATTGGAGCCTCTGGAGGGAGTCAGAGGCTCCCTTCCTTGCCTATCGTCCAGCCCACTCGTTCCTCAGCCACTGCACCAACACCATCCAGGTAGAGGCTCAGCTCCACTGAGCTGGTGGGGTGCCAAATGTCCTGTATCAAAAACAACAACAAAAAATAATAGCCAGGCATTGTGGTGGATGCCTGTAGTCCCAGCTACTTGGGCGGCTAAGGCAAGAGAATCACTTAAGCCCAAGAGTTAGAGGTTGCTGTGAGCTGTGACATCACAGCACTCTACCGTGAGGGACATAGTGAAGCTCTGTCTCAAAAAAAAAGGAAAAGGAAAGAAATGTACATAAGTCAAATAAAGAAAACCCACATCATAATAATAAATAAAAGGACATTACTATTCCATGTGTCCCTCAATATTTCCTTTATTAAATTTTTAGGACATTAGCCTAAAGATCTTTTGTATGTATCGAAAGGCCAAAATAATCATTTACAAGCAAAATAGAATAAAATTTTACTAGATTAAACTCAACTTTTCTGAAAGTGACATTAAAAATTCTGACTTTCTAAACTGATTTGGGACTTTCTGAATTTAATTATTATATATCTTCTTTCTAGAAAGAATAATCCAAAGAATATTTTAAGAATAATGTATTTAAGAGACCAAGTGATTTCCATACAAATCCAACTATTGAAATTATCCACTTTCACACAACAGCAGTTGGGAGTTCAAATCCTTATTAAATAACATGGTACAATTACGCAAATGCTTTCTATGTTCCAATGGTTGTTCAATCGGTCAATCCAGCAGAAAGGAAATACAATGTGACTGAGCCTTCATGTACAGCCCCAAGTGCAGTAAAAGGTTAATAATCACAGAGCCTTACATGTAGTAAATGTTTGATGAACACTGGGTTTCTGAAGAAACATGAGAAAGAGTAATCATCAAAGAATTTAGGATCTAAAGAATCAAGGATATTACATTTTTTACTAACAAAAAGAGTTTTTGGAGTGCCTACTAAATACCAGATGCTCAGCAATGCTGGAAAAATAAGAATTTAAAAATATATAAAATATATCAGTAAACCAGGGACCCTGAACTCAAGTAAACAGCTATGTGTCTGGGTATGAAAAGCAAAGCAGTGAAAATCTAGCACAGTGATAGTTAACGCTGAACTCAGACAATCCTGAAGTGGGCCTTAACGTTATCATAGAATTTGAATATGCAGAAAAGGAAAAAAGGAAGAAGAGTCCAAGAAAATGAAAATCTCAGCAGCAAATCAAGAAAAACTAAGATTTGTTAAAAACAGGAGATGAGGAATATTAATATTAGAAACACCACAGTCCAAAGCTTAACAAATTTTGCAACATTTTTTCGAATATTTGAATTTTGTTCTCTGAAAGTGATGACAAAACCATAAGTAAAATACTAGCAAATAGAAAAAGTATTAAATTTGAAAACACTAGTCAAGTGTTTAAAAAGAAAACGAAAATAGATGTATCACGTGAGTCAACATGTTGAAAAGTTATTGTTTCTTAGCCTTTTGGCTAAAATCAAGTGTAATGTTAAAACATCTAAAACTGACTCATTAATCTTAACCTATATTTGGTAAAATAGGGGTGAGGTAAATTCACTTAATTTATAAAATTGGTCTTCTCCAGTGACTATTAAATGGAGAATGAACCTGAATTTGGAAAATGGTGACTCAGTATTTTCTTTCAGTATAAACAATTTTCATAAAAAAGGTATATTGATCACATCTGATATATATAGCTGTAGATAGATATTGTATGAGTTATTTTGCAAAGTTGCACTCTTTAAAGCTGTGACTTTACATAAATACTTTTGCTCTCTTTTACAATATTTTGTTATTGTTGTTGTTGTTATTCTAAACGTCCCATTCTTTGGTATCCTGGCAATGGCTGAGAAGGCAGTCAGAGAGCTTAAAGGGATATGAATGAAGAATACACACTATGCCTACCATCAGGGCTGAATGAGCACCCACTATGTGCCTTGCATTCATCCACGTCTACACCTTCACACTTTTTATGCACTTCAGCGCATCTCATAAATTCAGCCCATGCAATGCTCAGCTCCATCTTGTGGCAATGAACACACTGGAAAAGACCCAAAGAAGCTCTTTTATAGTCAGAGATGCTGCTGGTCTCTGATTCATCATTTACTTTGGAGGTTAAAGGTGTGGATATTGCATATAAACTACTTTCTACCTGCTAAATCATTTTATTTGCCAAGTGCTTCCGGTGTTGCTGACAGAACCCAAAGACTGGTGAGTAATATAGAAGCATTTTTTACCTCTTTTCTAAAAGCTGGGGCCCTCTATATCAACTGATCACTGTCCAAATAAAGTGAAAATGATGACAATGGTAGGCTAGAGGGCTCATTCTGTTCTCTCTCTCTCTCTCTCTTTAATTCTGGAAAGAGGATCTATCATCCATTTGAAAGACATTCAATCCCTGAAAACAAGATCTTAAAGCTTCATCAAAGCTTGAGGAAGCCTGAGGATGTTTTGGAAGGTAGCCAATTAGGTGTGTCTGCCGGGTTTTGTGCTATGCTCTGCTCTTCCCCTTTCTTTTATCCTCAGCTGTCCAGATTCTTTTATCCTTAGCTAAACAACAGCAGATGAGCCTCAGGCTGTAAATAAGATCTGAAAAATACTAGTTAAGTTGACCAGAGGCCAACTCCTTTACATAGATGGCACATCACAGACTTCACCCTGACCCTGGGCAGTCAGTTTATAACTGAATGCTATTAAGCACAACCCCAAGGGGAAAAAAAATGAGGATTGTTAGAGAAAATAGATGTCACTTCTAGGAGGGGAAAAAACTCCTCTAAATATTTGTAACTGTTGGTTTATTTTTCTGTCTCTCTTCTTAGACCATGAGCCCCTGGAAGGCACAAACACCAACACCATCTCATTCATCTCTCAAGCTCTGGCAGTCACAAGGTCAGGCATGAAAATTGTTCAAAGAATAAATGAGAGTAAATTGATGCATGTAAGAATTTTCTGTAAGTGACTTTAAAGCATTCCTTTTTTATTTTACTTTGTTTGATTGTGACCTCAGAGCCAAAAATGTCAATTTTCATTCTAGTTTATCCCTCAGTACTTCTCAAGGAGACTATTGCAATTGTCTTCCAATTAAAGGACCAGAGTTTTTGTATCCTCAGTGTTGGCACCAAATTCATATTACTATAATATTGCTTGGATCATGTCAAGTCCCTGCAGAGAAACGTTGCATAGTTTCTCATTCCCCAGCAAATGAATCCATCCATGAATGAATTCACCCAACTAGCTGTCAGGTTCAGGCAGCTGTCTGCATGCCAGAGCATTAGTGTGCTCATGGCCAATGAATGCCCAGACCCACCAAAGCAAGCCAGGTGTGGAACCAAGTTTACTGAGGAAGAGAAAGATAGGTTTACAGAGCAAGAGCAAGATGCAGGTTTACTAGCAAGATGCATCCAGCACAGATGATGAACAGACCCCTATCACATAACAAAAAGGCATGGCAATGGTCTCGGGTTCTGTTTTATATTGTTGGTTTGAGCCTTCCTCCTGGTTCAGACGTCACCATGGAACTACTTCAGTGGACAGTTAACAACATGATAATTAGCCTTAAGTTGCTCTAATACAAGTCACTTTCCAAATCCTGTTGTGTCTGAGCTTCCTCCCCCTGGCCCATGACGGATTCCTCCTCCTCCTGGTGCAGCAGTTGCATGGGTTAGGATTAAGGTGGGGCAGCACAAAGATGGGGCCACTCTTGTCCTCCCTTCCCAGTGGGTCATTGCTCATTGTTTGAGGCAGCACCAAAGCAAAGCCCCCACTTTGTCCCTAAGGAGAGTCTCAGAGGTCCCTTGCCATCTATCTGACATAGCCAGATTTCTCGTTATACCTCCCTTCTGCTATTTGGCCAATGTTCTTCCAAATATAGGCACTTGCTTTGCACCAATCTACCAGCATGTCTCATTCTCAATCATTTTTCTTTTTCTGAGAAGAGCTCCTTTCTCTCCTATTTATCATTCAAATATTAATTCAAGGCTGGGCATGATGGTCCCCACCTATAAATCTAGCACTCTGAGAGACCAAGGTGGATGGATCACCTGAACTCAAAAATTGGAGACCAGTCTGAACAAGAGAGAGACTTTGTTTCTACTAAAAATAGGGGGGAAAAAAACTAGCCAGGCATTGTGGCAGGTGCCTATAGTTCCAGCTACTTGGGAGGCTGAGGCAAGAGGATCACCTGAGTCCAAAAATTTGAGGTTGCTTTGAGCTATGACACTGTGGCACTTTACCCAGGGCAAGAGACTGAGACTCTGTTTCAAAAAATATATATATGGGGGGTGCCTGTGGCTCAAAGGAGTAGGGAGCCAGGCCCATATGCCAGGGGTGGTGGGTTCAAACCCAGCCCTGGCTAGAAACTGCAAAAAAAAAAAAAATATATATATATATATATATATATTTATGAAATATTGATTCAGGCACCATTCCCCCTGTGACATCAGCCACAAAATGATCTCTCCCTACCCAAACCACACTTCATTGGTGAACAAATTTCAATGACATCTACATGTTTTCTCTGTGAATACATTTCACTGACAATTATATGTTTTCTATATTCCTCCCCTTTAACTATTTGAATTTTGAGTTCTTTCCCAGAAATAATGGATTTTCTACAAGACAAAGGAGTTGAGATTCTGAAGGCCCCAGGGCAGATGTCCTGAAACCAGGACTCCCTATCACCCCCTTGCCCTAACCCAAGACACGTGATACCTCCTTCAAAAATCCATGATCTCTATTAGTCTGAGAGATGAACGTGAGACAACTTCCATTCTCCCAATAAGACGTAACTCATATTAAAAAATTCATTTATCCCCCAGTAATCCTCACTGTGTCAGTAACTGCATCTGTGTGCTCTTTGTAGGGTATAAGAAATATCTGGATATAGAAATCTGTTTTCAAACTGTAAACACTGTTGACGAAAATATTCTTTATTTGTGAATTTCAGAAAGTTCTCAGGGATATTTATGTACCCAATTCGCTTAGCAAATATTTGCCTAACACCTATTATATCCCAGACACCGAACTAAAATATAGTTTTCATTTTCAAAGAGCATACTATTTAGTGTGACAATTATAAACTGATAACATAGTAACTGTGGTCATATCTGAACAATTAACTTTGGCCCCCGGGAACATCCATGAGTCAAAGTACTGTGATTAAAAGCATGAACTTTGCACTCAGTTGTGAAGGGTACAAAAACTGATTCTGACTCTCATAATATGTGTGACATAGGTAGGCATGTTACCTAACCTGAAGTTATTTTCTTCACCTGAAAAATAGAGATTTAACAATGCCTACCTTGGAGTATTGTTTCGATGATGAAACATTTCCTAGCACAAAGTAACTGCTCTGTAAGCAATTGCTGTGGTTGTGATTGTGGTTGTCAGTAGAAGGGTAGGTAATGGTATTGCAAAAGTGGTGCTGAACTTCAGAGAATGTATAAGATTTTGCCAAACCAACAAGAGAAAGATGCATATGTCAGGTAAAAAAACAGTAACTGAAAAGTGGTTTGAAAAAGTGTGTGTGTGTGTGTGTATTCAAAAAAGAAAAACTCATTTTGCATTTGTATATTGAGAATCAACTTAGGCCAGTGGCTGGAGAAAAGGCAAAAGATAAATTAAGGTGAAGTTCTAAAAATGAAAATTATGGAATTTTCAATTATTACACTACGGAGACATTGGTACCTAGAAAAGTTACTGAACTCTAATACAAGCAACAAAAGTTTCATTGGGAAAAAAGTGCATTGTCAAGTCTATTCCTTCACAATATGCCTTTGGCTTCTGAAATACCTTTTAAATGTGTGTGTGTGTGTGTGTGTGTGTGAGAGAGAGAGAGAGAGAGAGAGAGAGAGAACATCTATTCTCTACATCAAATGGGAACCTCCAAACTAAGAACCACTAACTATGAGGGGATATTCCTTTCAAAATAATTAAAGTTTATTCTAGTCTTACTGTTTTCTTCTTTTAGAAATGTTATCACTGTTGGGAAAAGGTAAAAAAATGAAAACAAAATCAGTCTGTCTGATTAATAGACCTCTGTACCAGGACCATTAGTATATGTTTATTTGAACAATTAACATCTGAAAAGAATATTTTGTGCCAATATATGTCATTTTTGAAACAAAACTTCTACTCTTGGTTAATACTCTGAAAATGTAGGAATCAAATTCATATATTTAAGTCATTAGGTATTTCTGTCCATCTTCAAAATAGATATATCCCAGATAGACTCTGCTCAAAAAGAAGCAAAAGTATTCAAGATATGAAATCTCTGACTTAAGATGATGAAAAACAAAAAGCAAAAAAAACACATAATCATAAGATGTATGAGCCATCAAGAAGTAAAAGAGGACAGGCACATACACCTAGCCAGCATGATAGATCAAGCACAGTTCTAACCGTTTCAGGTGAACTCAAATTACCTCATATCTCTGAGCACTATTTCTCAATTTCAGGCCACCTGCAACAGAATCACCTGGAATGCTTATTGTAAGGTTAAAGATGTATGGACTCCACCCCACCCCTTATATGCTGAATTAAAACATTTGCATCCATTTGAACTTTTTACAAACTTTCTTTGATAATTTTTAGGAACAACAAATTTGAGAACCAGTATGTTTGGAATTCAATCCCATTTTCCAAAGGATAAGGGATTTCAAGTTTAAAAAGATTATTGTGCATCTACTATGCACCTTATTACATGCTACATGATGAAAAGGATAAGATGTCAAGCCCAATTCTTGGCTTTCAGAGACTTACAACATTGGGAAGTGGCAGGAGCACAGTCAGGGCACAACACATGGAGTGCGTGCTGTGGGCCGGGGGTTGTGCTACCTTCTTTGCATAGAGGGCCTCATGTGACATCATGATTACCCTGAAAAACAGGTATTTTAAGTAAGTTAAAGCCCAGCTCAGGCATGCCTTTTCCAATAGAGGAGATAAGTAATTCAATAAGACAAATGAGATGCAAGTAAGAGTTCCCTCAAACACTCTCTTCTTTAGTAACGATCATCGTACGTGAGAAATGCACACTTCCAGGACTCTACCTCTCCAAGGGGGAGTAAAAGAAGGAGAGAATCCATGGAGGGCTCATTATAGCAAATTTCTAGAATGTAACTGGGCACTGCACGAAAGAGGGAAAAACGTGTCTTGCAAGAACATGACAATGGAGAATTATGAGAATCTGGTTTCACCAAAGTTTTATGATTTCTAATATGAGTCCCCAAATGAGAGGAAGGCAGTTCTATGGACCCAATTTTCCCTATTTTTGCAAATCTTCTGATTCCTTCAATCTTTACCAGACCAGGTTTAGGGTCATTTCAACATACTCCCATAGTTCCATATGCTCACTTGATTAATAATAATGTGTGTACCACTATCGTAGCCATTCTCTGTATCATAATGTGTCTTTGTTTACTCAATTATCTCTCCCATTGAACCACTAACTTCTTGGAGGCAACAAGCATGTCTTTAGCCATATGCATATATAAATGTCCAATATTGTCAACCTCACATACTATCAGACATGTAGTAGATACCTTTGCAGAATTTATGTATGAACTTTACAATTGAATGATAAATTTATATTATATATAATTGCATATAAATTCATTTATTTGGTTTAGAGAAACAAAAAGAGGCAATCTGCAGAAGATGATTTTTGAAATGGGCTTTGACGCATGGGGAGAATTTTATAACACAGAGATGAGAAAGGAGACTATCCATACATTCAGCAAAACAGCAAATGGCATAGAGGCAAGAAAGCAAGAGACAGTCAAACAGAAGCAAAAAAGACACGTTTTGGGAGAAATAACATTTGGTTAAGTGCCATGTTCTGCGAGCATTCACACTTACTCAGGCAGCAGGTAGCTGTTGAGTATAGGTACAGTATAATAAGAGGTGCACTTATGGAAAATAAATCTAGTGATAAAGTGTAGGCAGACTCAAGAAGGAAGATGTAATGTGGCTCTTGCAACAGCTGAGCAACGAAGTAATATGTGGTGTATGTGGTGGCGAGAACAATGCAGCCAAGCAAATAGGGGGGATTACATGGCTGAGGTAGATTCTATGTAACTTGTAGTTGCTTGGCTATTGGAAATGCAGAAGAGTCAAAGGTGACTGAAGTTTAGAACTTGTGCACTAGAAGAACAGTGGCCAGCAAGGTGAGTGGCCAAATACTCCAGGAAGATACCATTTGAAACCTAATTGAGGGCTTTCAAAGAAAGGTCAAAGTTAGAGATAAAGATTTATATCATACACCAATAGAAACAATAAATAAAATTCTAAAAATGGACAAGATCTCAAAAACAAGAAAGAGAAAACAAAGATTGAATGATAAACTTCAGCGAATGTGTACATTTCAAGAAACAGGAAGAAGTGGATACTTATTATACCTCATAGGATCATTAATTTTGTATGATTCATCCTGCTAGTTAGAATTCCAGAATTCAATCACTTCTCACCAACTGTATTTCTGGCATTTTGGTCCAACACATCATCTCATTTGTGTTAAGATTGTCTCTTCAATGATTTTCCTGCTGCCATCTTGCCTCCGGAAAGTCTGCTTCTCACAACAGCCACCAGAATGATCTTTTGTAAACAGAAGTCAGGTCTTGCCATTCCTCTGCTCAATTTTTTCCATGATTCCATATCTCAAATCAAAGTTAAGCCCACATCTTTAAAATGGCATGTCGGCCCCATAAGATCTGCCTGCGCCCTTCAAACCCATCTCAACCCCCTCAACCTCATCTTTCTCATTTTTCCCCGCTGCCATCCACTCTAGCCATGCAGGGATCAGTGCTATTTCTCCAACTTCCAGGAGGTTTCCACATCAGAGCCCTGGAGTCTGCAGCTCCCGCAGCCTGGGATGCTCTTTCCCTGCACCTACCTGTGCTTCACTCCCTCTTCTCCTTTGCTCAGGTAGCAACTTCTTTTTTTATTTTTTTCTTTTTACATATATGTGTGTTTATTAAGTTTCCACCTTTTGCCTTCACAGAATTAAAAAGGCTCAAAATTTAATAACAATAACAATGTTTAAGATAAGGACTAGAAACAAAAACTTCGTAAAGAATGAACAAAAATAAATACATTCAGAAAAGAAAACAGACGATTACTGCATCAAAATATTAAGCAATATTAATAATAATAATGCAAAGAAAGTAACATTCACATTGTCAAATAAGAGTATGTCTATTATAGAATGCTTTAACTCTGAGGTTCAGTATGAAGTCATCAGTTAACTTCTTATTTTTTTTCCAAAGTCACAAAAAAATAGGTATCAATGAGGGGAGACTGGAAGATGGCGGCGGAGACGTCCCGTAGCCCATCTCTCCCCAGTCAGCAGGTGAGAGGGTGGGAGCTCTGGATCTTTCCCCGTGAGAACTATTGGAGTGGATGGGCAGCTGGAGATGCACAGCGATTGGGAGGATTGTTGTGTTTGAAATATAGTTCTTAACTGTGGAAACTGTTGTAAACCATTTCCCCCTGCTCAGCAGAGGGGCAGCCGGCCCCTCCCACAGGGAGGACAGCAGGTCACAACTCACAAGACCTAATTGGAGAAAATTCCACCGAAGCGTGGATCTCAGAGTTTGACGACCAGAAAGGGGTGCTGCTAGGATCCACGGAGACCCAGACAGCCCTAGCATGAGCTGAAGGGTCCAGACTCTGCCGGACAGACACATTGGAATGTCCAAAATGGTGAGCACCTTTTCCCCAGAACATTGAGAGTGGGTGACTTGTCAGCGCTATACTAGGCGGGGACCCTGGTGAAGCCTGAGGGGTACAGAAAGACACTTTGAGCTGTGGAAGTTGGTGAAGAGGGCCCCCAAGCACTTCAGCTGGAGAAAAAGTGGCAGTTCAAGGTGGCAGCAACAGCCTCACAGGAGCCCCCTCCCCTCCAGCCGCCATGGCAGTTGCGAGTCACGGCCATAGCAAATGCAGCAGCTGCTGCCGCAAGTCGCGGTGCCACTGCCACCGCCGCCCGGCCCCCGTGAACCGCAGGCACCGCGAGCCCCTTTCCTGCACCCACCCCAGCCCCTCTCCTGCAGTCGCCCCGAGCCCCACTCCCACAGCCCTGCTGGGGGCTCCCCTCTCACAGCCCATTGCTGTTGCCTGACTGGGAGAGAGTGGGAGGGCAGAGTGGAGAGTTTTGGATGACTCATGCACCAAGGTTGGAGGTCGAGAGTTGGGGGTCGGATGTGAGTGTCATTTGGAGCTGAGCACCCAAAATAAAGCACCTTTTCCAATGCAAACTGGCGGAGAAACTCCAAAAATGGTGACTGGCAAGATAGTGTGGTTTCCATAGTTACATTACAATCGGTGAATCACATATAAGCCTGAGAACTACTCACAGCGTCATCTGGTGTTCACAAAGTATATTGTATTATAAATTAATTCCACTTAAGTTGACAACAACAGCATACATAAGGACCTTTATTTCTATATATATATATATATAAGAATAATATTTTTGAGATTGGTTTTTTTTTAATATCCTTTTCTTGGAGGCGCCATCGATAAATAATTCTTTATTTCACTTTCTTTTCTTAGGCTATTTTTATTACCTTCTATTCTCAATTGTGCATTTCTTCTTCCTCTCCCATGTTAATTTCTTTGTTCTCTCTCCCCCTCCTCTTTTTCCCTTCTTATAGCTTCTAAGAGTGCTTATATCATACTTGTTAGAGGCTTTTCTTCTTCTCTATTCTCAAGTATTTTACAAGAAGCATTTTTATTTGTAGAATTCTTTTTTTTTTCTTAGCTGTTGTTCTTTGATTGGTTGTTTGTTATGTTTTGTTTGTATGTCAATGTTTCTGACTGTGGGCGCATCTGCGGGCTTATGTGTCTGGTAGCCCTTTTACGAGTGTATTAGCCCATTTGCTCTCAATGTGATTGGTGTTGTAAATGTTTTCCTTGCCACCTTGATCCTTCAGTTCACCCCCTACCCCAGATTGGAAGTCTAGAACTCCAACTCATCCACAATCCAGACTGACTGCATTTACAATTGGTCTGGAACTCTTGAACTGTAAAGGCCGCAGTCACCACACCAGTACCTAGGTGGAGGGCTGGTCAACCACAACCGTATAAGTTTCCAATCCAATTTCACTATCCTGCTCATATAGCTAAAAACTGAAAAACAAACATGGGGCAGAACCAGCAGAAAAACTCTGGCAACATGAATAAACAGAAAGGTGCAACTCCCCCCCAAAATGACAAACCATCCAATCCAGACTATCCCATCGACAACAGATAGCGGAGATGTCTGAAATCAAATTTAGAATCTGGATTGCAAACAAGTTAATAAAATGGAAACAAACATGGAGGTAGAGATTATAGGATTAATTCAGAAGATGTCTCAAGAATTCAACCAATTCAAAGACAAAATAACCAAAGATCTCGACACATTGAGACAAGAAGTTGCAACCCTCAAAGAGATGAGAAATACCGTAGAAGCCCACAGCAACAGAATAGAGCAAGAAGAAGAAAGGATTTCTGACATCGAGGACAGAGACTTTGAACGCTCCCAAATGCTCAAAGAGATAGAGAAATGGAAGGCAAAAACGGATCATTCTCTCAGAGATCTCTGTGATAACTCAAAGAAAACCAATATTCGTCTTATAGGGATACCTGAAAGCGGCTTCACATGACACAGAGTCCCTTCTTCCTGAGATTATGAAAGAGAATTTTCCAGATATGCCAAGAGACTCTGAAATTCAGATAGCAGATAGTTTCAGAACCCCAGCACGACTTAATCTGAAAAAGACCTCCCCTAGGCATATTGTAGTGAATTTTACTAAAGTTAACATGAAGGAGAAGATTCTAAAAGCAGCCAGATGCAAGAAATCCATTACATACAAGGGGAAGAATATTAGAATTACTGCAGATCTCTCTGCTCAAACATTCCAAGGGAGAAGGGAGTGAACTCCCACCATTAACCTCCTAAAACAAAATAACTTTCAACCCTGGATCCTCTATCCAGCCAAACTAAGTTTCATGTATGATGGACAAATTAAATACTTTAATGACATCCATATGTTGAAGAAATTTGCTATAACCAAACCAGCTCTCCAGGGCATCCTCAGACCTATCCTCCATAACAATCAGCACAAACCCCCAACATAAAAGCAACGCAAGCATATACTTTGAACCACACGTTGAAATCTACAATGGCGAATTCCTTGTCCTTACTTTCTATAAATATGAATAGGTTAAATGGCCCTCTAAAGAGACACAGGCTGGCTGACTGGATACAGAAACTTAAACCAGATATCTGCTGTATACAAGAATCACACCTCACCTTAAAAGATAAATCTAGACTCAAGGTGCAGGGATGGACATCCATATTTCAGGCAAATGGAAAAGAGAAAAAAGCTGGTGTTGCAATCTTATTCGCAGATACAATAGGCTTTAAACCAACCAAAGTGAGTAAAGATAAGGATGGACATTTTATATTTGTTAAAGGTAATATACAAAATGATGAGCTTTCAATTATTAATATTTATG
>CAUYON010060792.1:0-15948 GCA_963573935.1 Arctocebus calabarensis
GTGGGTAGGGTGCCAGCCCCATGTACCGAGGGTGACGGATTCAAACCTAGCCATGGCCAAACTGCAACAAAAACAGCTGGGCGTTGTGGTGGGTGCCTGCAGTCCCAGCTACTCTGGAGGCTGAGGCAAGAGAATTGCCTAAGCCCAGGAGTTGGAGGTTGTTGTGAGCTGTGACATCATAGCACTCTACTGAGGGTGATAAACTGAGACTCTGTGTCTAAAAAAAAAGCATATTACATCTGCAATGACCCTATTTACAAATAAAGTCACTTTCTTTCTTTCTTTCTTTTTTTTTTTTTTTTGAGACAGCCTCAAGCTGTCCCCCTGGATAGGGTGCCGTGGCATCTCAGTTCACAGCAACCTCCAATTCCTGTGCTCAAGCGAGTCTCCTGCCTCCGCCTCCCAAGTAGCTGGGAGTACAGGTGCCCGCCACAATGCCTGGCCATTTTTTGGTTGCAGCCATCATTGTTGTTTGGTGGGCCCAGGCTGGATTCAAACCCGCCAGCTCAGGTGTACGTGGCTGGTGCCTTAGCCCGTTGAGCCACAGGTGCCGAGCCATAAAGTCACTTTCTGAGTTATAGCCTGAGCAAGAGTGAGAGTGAGACCCCATCTCTAAAAATAGAAGGGTGTTGTGGTGGGTGATGTAATTGCTTAAGCCCAAGAGCTTGAGGTTGCTGTGAGCTATGATATTACAGCACTCTACCAAGGGTGACAAAGTGAGACTCTGTGTAAAAAAAAAAAACTTTCTGAGTACTGGAGTTAGGACTCCCAGTTTCATAGGACTTTAACCTATGAAAATTTTTTGGAGGGATGACACAATTTACCCATGAGTAGGTGATGCTGATGATGGTTAAAACACTGATTTGATTGTATTATTCTCCTTTAAAGTTTTTTAGGCTGGATACCATGGCTCATGCCTGTAATCTTAGCACTCTGGGAGGCTGAGGTGGATGGATTGCTTGAAGTCAGGAGTTTGAGATGAGCCTGAGCAAGAACAAGAACCCATCTCTAAAACCTAGCTGGGCATTGTGGTGGGCGCCTATTGTCCCAGTTACTTGGGAGGATGAGGCAAGAGAATCACTGAGCCCAGGAGTTGAAGGTTGCTATGAGATATGACACCAGGGCACCAAGGGCGACAAAGTGAGACGCTGTCTCTAAAAATAAATAAATAAATAAATAAAACGGAAAACTTTTTTTTTTTTTGAGACAGAGTCTCACTTTATTACCCTTGGTAGAGTACTGTGGCTGCTGTGGCATAACAGTTCACAGCAACCTCCAACTCCTGGGCTTAGATGATTTTCTTGCCTCCGCCTCCCACGTAGCTGGGACTCCAGGCTCCCACCACAACGCCCAGCTATTTTTTTTTTTTTTCAGTTTTTGGCCAGGGATGGGTTTGAACCTGCCACCTCCAGCATGTGGGGCCAGCGCCCTGCTCCTTTGAGCCACTTGCATCACCCCGCCTGGCTATTTTTTGTTGCAGTTTGGCCGGGCCAGGTTCAAACCCACCACCCTTGGTATATGGGGCTGGCGTTCTACCCACTGAGCGACAGACGCCTCCCCCCCCCCAAAAAAAAGTTGTGTTTTTTTTTTTGACACAGAGCCTCAAGTTGTCACCCTGGATAGAGTGCCATCACAGCTCACAGCAACCTCAAATGTGGCTGGCGCCTTAGCCCGTTGAGCCACAGGTGCTGAGCCCCAAAAAGTTTTTCAATGGCTGGCTTCTCATTGCCCTCAAGGTAAATCCAAATTCTTAGCTTGGCATGAAAGTTCTATCAAAATGGGGTCCCTGCCACTTACCAGCTACCTTCTCACCACTGAGTTTCACACTGGTTATGATCCTCTTGCCTATAATGACATCACTACCCTTCTTTGGATCCCTAAATACTTGGGCCCTGTGTCACTGATCATCCATCCCTTCAATGCTCATCACACATGCCTGTCTCTTAAGGTCTAGCTATTGATACAACTAGTGCTCAATATATTTTTGTTGAATGACTATATGAAGGCAAAAAAATTTTGGGGGGGGAGACAGAGTCTCACTCTGATGCCCAGGCTAGAGTACCCTGGTGTCAGCCTAGCTCACAGCAACCTCAAACTCCTGGGTTCAAGCAATCCTCCTGCCTCACGCTCCCTAGTAGGTGGGGCTACAGACCCCTGCCACAAGGTCCAGCTGATTATTTTTTGTATTTTTAGTAGCGTCTGGGTCTTGCTCTTGCTCAGGCCAGTCTGGAACGTTTGAGCTCTAGGGGGTCCTCCTGCCTGGGCCTTCCAGATTGATAGGATTACAGGTGTGAACCACTGCGCCTGCCTGGCCTCAAGCCCTTTTTCTTAGAATTCAAGAGAATTTTTACTAGGAGTATCAATTATAAAACAAAGAAGGCAGGCCGATTAGCTGGGCTGTAGGGTCGAGGCAGGAAGAACTCTTGAGTCCCGGAGTATAAAATTACAGAGAGCCATGGTGATGCCCACCACAGCACTCTAGCCTGGGCAACAAAGCGAGACCCTGGCTTCAGGAAAACAAACAAACAAACAACAACTTCCCCGCCCCCTAACCAAAGGCAGACTTTTTAGTTGGACTAGATTTCTATTATTCCGTTTTTTTTTTTTGTTATTGTTGAGACAGAGCCTCAAGCTGTCGCCCTCGGTAGAGCGCTGTTGCATCACAGCTCACAGCAACCTCCTTAAGTGTATGTGGCTGGCGCCTTAGTCGCTTGAGTCACAGGCGCCGAGCAAATATTATTCCATATTTTTAAGTATTTGTTCTGCCTTCCGACCGCAGCCAAGAAAGACTTACGCGCTATTTAGGGTATTTCCGGAAGCCGGAGGGTGGGGACTCCACGGTACATTTACATACCCACAATGCATTGCACCGGGTATTTTCTGTTTTAAGCCGAATGAATTCCTTCTTTTATTTTTCCTACTTTATTTTTTTGCAAAAATAAACTGTTCTTTGAACAGAATTATCTGAGATGAAATCAGAATACCCTAGTTGCTTTGGGTAAATAGTTAACATTGCTGTATTAGTAGTTACAGTTACCCTAGTACTGTGTGCGCGGGTTAGGGAGTTATGCTCTGGTTTCTCTTCAGATCGTATAAATCTTTCGCCTTTTACTAAAGATTTCCGTGGAGAGGAACAATTCTGAGTCTATGCCTAATTTTTTGAGGTCTTGCGTTTGCAAGGCTACACATGATTGTCTGAAAGAAAGATACTTGAAAATAGTTGTGAACCTGTGGTTTATTCAGGAGAACTGAAGCAGTATGTGCGCCGTGTGGTGGCTTCAAACGCGGACACCTGTAGTTTCAGTTATTCGGGAGACTGAGGCAAGAGAATCGCCTAATCCTGAGAGTTGGAGGTTACTGTGAGCTACGTGATGTCGCTGCACTTTACCGAGAGCGATAAAGTGAGACCGTGTCTCTACCTCCGACCCGCCCCCCCCCAAAATGGACTCAGCGGTTGTGACTCAATGGGCTAAGGCGCCCGCCACGTACACCTGAGCTGCCGGGTTCGAATCCAGCCCGGGCCCGCCAAACAACAACGACAGCTGCAACCAAAAAATGCTCGGGCGTTGTGGCGGGCGCCTGTAGTCCCAGCTACTTGGGATGCGGAGGCAAGAGACTCGCTCGAGCCCAGGAATTGGAGGTTGCTGTGAGCTGTGATGACACAGCACTCTATCCAGGGTGACAGCTTGTGGCTCTGTCTCAAAAAAAAAACACAAAAAACCTTGAAATCACAGACAAACCTAATATTTTATTTTTCTTTCTTTCTTTCTTTCTTTTTTTTTTTTTGCTGTGGTATCACAGCACTCTAGGCGGGTTCAAACCCAGTCATAGCCAGCTAAACCATGACAACTGCAACAACAACAACAACAAAGCAAAATAATAAAATAGTTGTAACTTTGAATTGCACACGAACTTTATGTCCACCCTCTAATAAATAAATTAAATATATATATATATATTTTTGAGACAGAGCCTCAAACTGTCACCCTGGATAGAGTGCTTTGGCATCACAGCTCACAGCAACCTCCAACTCCTGGGCTCGAGCGAGCGAGTCTCCTGCCTCCGCCTCCCAAGTAGCTGGGACTACAGGCGCCCACCACAACCATTTTTGGCCATTTTTTGATTGCAGCCACCATTGTTGTTTGGCGGGCCCGGGCTGGATTTGAACCTGCCAGCTAAAGTGTACATGGCTGGCGCCTTAGCACGTTGAGCCACAGGTGCCAAGCTGATTTCAAGTTTTTGTGTAGGTGAATGCAGTGTAACACATTTGAACTTTAGGCTGGGTGAAGTGGCTCATTCCTGTAACCATAGCACTCTGGGAGGCTGAAGAGGGTGGATTTGGATTGCCTGAGGTCAGGAGTTGGAAAACTAGGCTAACCAAGAGACTCTATCTCTACTAAAAAATGAAAAAGTAACCAGGCATTGTGGGTGGCATTTGTAGTCCCAGCTCCTCCGGAGGCTAAGGCAAAAGAATCTCTCGAGTCATAGAATTGGAGGTTGCTGTGTCCATTCCACCCAGGACAACAGTGTGAGACTGTCTCTAAAAAAAAAAAAAAGGAGAAAAGGGGCGGCGCCTGTGGCTCAAAGGAGTAGGGCGCTGTCCCCATATGCTGGAGGTGGCATGTTCAAACCCAATCCCTGCCAAAAACCGCAAAAAAAAAAGAGAGAGAGAGAAAAGTATAGATAGTATGTGACAACCAAATGTAATCACTTTAACTATATCCTAAACAAACAACAAAAACAAAACGAAAGCAAGAAAGAGAAGAGAATGCAGAAGGTACATTCTGGGGACAAGTTGGGAAATTTCATTAATTTTAATTTTAATTTTAATTAATTAATTTATTTTTGAGATAGAACCTCAAGCTGTTGCCCAGGGTAGAGTGCTGTGGCATTACAGCTCACAGCAACCTCCAACTCCTGGGCTTAAACGATTCTCTTGCCTCAGCCTCCCAAGTAGCTGGGACTACAGGCATTCGCCCCAAAGCCTGGCTATTTTTTGGTTGTAGTTGTCATTGTTGCTTGGCGGGCCTGGGCTGGATTTGAACCCGCCAGCTTTGATGTATGTGGCTGGCACCTTAGCTAGTTGAGATACAGGTGTCGAGCTGGAAATTTTAATGTGTACTCTATTTTATTTATTTTTATTTATTTTTTTTTTTGAGACAGAGTCTCAAGCTGTCACCCTGGGTCGAGTCCTGTGGCATCACAGCTCACAGCAACCTCCATTTCCTGGGCTCAAGCGAGTCTCCTGCCTCCACCTCCAAAGTAGCTGGGACTACAGGCGCCTGCCACAACGCCCAGCCATTTTTTGGTTGCAGCCATCTTTGTTGTTTGGCAGACCCGGACTGGATTGGAACCCGCCAGCTCAGTTGTACGTGGCTGGCGCCATAGCCCGTTGAGCCATAGGCGCCGAGCCCTGTTTGTTTTTTTTTTAAGAGACAGAGTCTCACTTTATTGCCGTAGAGTGCGGTGTTGTCACAGCTCACAGCAACCTCTAACTCCTGGGCTTAGGTGATTCTCTTGCCTCAGCCTCCGAGTAGCGGGGACTACAGGCGCCTGCCACAACGCCTGGCTATTTTTTTGTTGCAGTTTGGCTGAGGCCGGGTTCGACCCGGCCACCCTCGGTATATGGGGCTGGCGCCCTACCCACTGAGCCATAGGTGCCACCCCTATATATATTTTTTGAGACAGAGTGTCATTATGTTGCCTTTGGTAGAGTGCTGAGACAGCTCAAGGCAACCTCAAACTGTTGGGCTCAAGCGATTCTCTTGCCTCAGCCTCCCAGGTAGCTGGGACTACAGGCACCCTCCACAATGCGGGCTGGTTTTTTTTTTTTTTTTTGTGGCAGTTGCCATTGTTTTTTAGTAGGCCCGATATGGGTTCGAACCTGACAGCCTTGGTGTATGTTGCCTGTGCCCTACCCACTGAGCTATTGAGCCACGGGCGCCGCCCCTATGTAACTATATTTTGTTAACTTTTTCTCATCCCTAGGTCTAAACAGAGGAAAGCTGAGGCTCAAAATCAATTTGTAGACAGCAGGGCTGCCTTAGACCAACAATTTCGGAGTTAGTGATGCCCTCTTGTGGCTTCCTGGAGAATTACTGCCTCTTCCTTCCTTTAAGGGGACAATTCCCTCACAATACCTCCTTCACTGATTCATGCATGCCAGGCATTGTCATAAGCATGTAGGATATTTTCAGTAAATAAAAGTAATATCCTAGAAAGGGGAGGGTAAAGAAGATTTTTATTTATTTTTTTGAGACAGAGCCTCAAGCTGTCATCCTGGATAGAGTACTGTGGCATCACAGCTCACAGCAACCTCCAATTCCTGGGCTCAAGAGAGTCTCTTGCCTCCGCCTCCCAAGTAGCTGGGACTACAGGCACTCGCCACAACACCCAGTTAGTTTTTTTTATTTTTAGTAGTGCTCAAGCTGGTCTTGAACTCTTTTTTATTTTTTGAGACAGAGTCTTAAACTGTTGCCCTGGGTAGACTGCCACGGCATCATAGCTCACAGCAATCTCCAATTCGGGCTCAAGAGATCCTCTTTGCCTCAGTTTTTCTCTTATTATTATTTTTTTATTTATTTTATTTTTTTTGTGAGACAGAGTCTCAAGCTGTCACCCTGTTTAGAGTGTCATGGCATCACAGCTCACAGCAACCTTCAATTCCTGGGCTCAAGTGAGTCTCCTGCTTCAGCCTCCCAAGTAGCTGGGACTATAGGCGCCAGCCACAACGCACAGCCATTCTTTGATTGCAGCCGTCATTGTTGTTTGGCGGGCCCAGGCTGGATTCGAACCCGCCAGCTCAGGTGTACGTGGCTGGCACCTTAACCGCTTGAGCCACAAGCGCCAAGCCTATTATTATTATTATTATTATTTTAGTTTTTCTATTTTTAGTAGAGACTGGGTCTCGATTTTTGCTCAAGCTGGTCTTGAACTCTTGAGGTCAAGCAATTCACCCTCCCAGAGTGCTAGGATTACAGGGCCTAATTTTTCTATTTTTAGCAGAGATGGGGCCTTGGTTTGCTCATGCTATTGTCAAACTCCTAAGCTCAAGGGCTAGTCCCACCTCAGCCTCCCGGATGTTTTTATTTTTTTGAGATGGCGGTCTCACTGTTATGCCCAGGCTGACCTTGAATTTCTGGGATCAAGCAATTCTTGGCCTCAGCCTCTACAGTAGCTGAAACTCATCAGACTTGGGACTTGTTTTTAACCAGCTGAGCACAGGCACCCTGATCTGTCAATATAGCTCTCATTTGATTGCCCTTTCCCCTCCACACATATACAGAACAGGTAGCTATCAAGACTGTTTATTGAGGCAGCAGCTCTCCCTTCCCCACTGGTGTGCCTAACCCTCAACCTCCCACCTAAGGCCAAGTGGAATCCCGTGAGCTTGTCCCTAAGCTCCTGTCCCAGGCTTCTCCGCCACACAGCCCTGGCTTTGCCTCGGGGGCTGTTATTCCTTTGATTCCTCATCTTTCTTCTGGTAGAGTGTGAGGTAGGCCATCCGATCTTCTCCGTGGGGGTCAAGTGCAGAAGTCATGTCGCTGTAGGTTCTGCTATAGGGGTACAACGCTGTGAACAGGAACAGCTAGCATGAGTCTGGTGCCGGTTGCTAATCCGCCCCAGCGCCCCTCCTTCCGCACTCACCTTTCGTAACATTGACTTTATTGGCCGCCAAGATGTCCGCCTGAATGCTGTCTATTTTCGTGTACAAGTCTTCAGGCTTGCTCTGAGGACAGGAACACGGGGGCACAGCTAGGGTGTAGGGGCAGTCGGGACTTGGAGTTGGGTGTGGACAGAGGGATGCGGGGGGGTGGGTGGGTAGGGAGGTGGTTAGGAGTGGGAGTGTGCATAGGGGAGCCAAGTGAGAGGACAGGAACGGGAAGAGAAGAGCCCAGGCCAGGGCAGTCCCTCCACCTGGAGCTGGTGGCTGGGTCCATTCTGGGAGCGTGGCGTGCTCCAGGGGAAGGGGGCACCATACCATCCGAACCGGCACTTACAAGGAAGAGCTGGTAGAGTTCCTCCCCCATGGACTTGCGCACGTGCTCTTCGACCACCGGGAACATCTGCACCAAGTACTGCCGGAGGCGGGCGGAGGCGCGGAGTGACTGTGCCTGGCAGCCCCGCCGCGCCCCGCCGCGCACCTCCACCCGGCCCCCCTGCGCCGCGCACGCACCTCCAGCGTTACGCTCGCCAGCCGCTGGCTGTTGCTGTGGTCCATGTTGCCCATGGCAGTCATCAAGCCGTGTACCACGCGCAGGTGCAGCAGCTCCTCTGCGACGCTCAAGTCGTTGTGTGCCAGAACCCTGGCAGCGGGGGTTGGGGGGAGGGCAGGCGGCGGGGTGGGGGGAGCAGTTCAATTTGTGGTGACTCCTGGGGTCAAGCCTGGCTGCTGCAGACCCCTTCCCCACTACCCGCTTACCCGATGGCCTTGGCGGCTGAGGCCTGCTGCAAGAACACAGGCAGATGGGCGGCGAGCTGGAGAACCGAGGCATCTGGGGGGCAAGGAGCGGCAGTGAGGCAGGAAGTCCCCACTTCTCTGCCCTGGCAGCCCTACCTGAGCAGGTCCCTACCAGTGAGGATCTTGGGCTGCAGTTTGGAGGTCTCCTTGACTGACGGTGTCAGCAGTTCCACGAGGCCCTTCAGCAGCTGCAGGCGCACGTCGTCATAGTAGACCAGGTCCTTGATCAGCTCGATGGCTGGGGAAGTGCAGAGACGCCTGAGACGCCACCCACGCCGGGGAAGCTAAGAGCCCCTGAACCAAGTCCCTTCCCTTCACACTGATCCTTTCTAGCATCTTTTCTGCACAGCACTCTCCAAGGCAGAGGAGAAGCAGAGAAGGCGACACCTTGGTTGAAGAGGAGGAGGGGACAGAAAGGGCAGAGTAATAAGGGATAGTGAGCCCCCCATCGAGGTGGCCCAGAGATGTCAGAGAGGAAGGCTGAGAGGCCCCCTGAGGTAGCTGCTTTGGCTTGGAAGAATCCAGGTTTCATGGAGGAGGGAAGGACTGTTTTTTTTTTGTTTTGAGACAGAGCCTCAAGCTGTCACCCTGGGTAGAGTGCTATGGTATCACAGCTCACAGCAACCTCCAACTCCTGGGCTCAAGAGATTATCCTGCCTCCGCCTCCCAAGTAGCTGGGACTACAGGTGCCTGCCACAATGCCTGGCTATTTTTTGGTTGCAGCTGTCATTGTTGTTTGGCAGGCCAGGATGGATTCGAACTTGCCAGCTCAGGTGTATGTGGCTGGTGCCTTAGCTGCTGGAGCCACAGGTGCTGAGCCAGTTTTTCTGTTTTTAGTAGAGATGGGGTTCTCACATTTTGCTCAGGCTGGTCTCGAAC
The DNA here is from genome assembly GCA_963573935.1 of Arctocebus calabarensis. NCBI lineage: Eukaryota > Metazoa > Chordata > Mammalia > Primates > Lorisidae > Arctocebus > Arctocebus calabarensis. The sequence continues at coordinate 9,341 of CAUYON010060792.1, forward strand.
TCTTGAGCTCAAGCAATCCAGATGCCTCGGCCTCCCGCAGTGCTAGGATAACAGGTGTGACTCATTGCACTAGCCTGAAGGCCTGGTTTTTTTTTTTTTTTTTTGAGACAGAGCCTTAAGCTGTCACCCTGGATAGAGTGCGGTGGCATCACAGCTCACAGCAACCTCCAATTCCTGGGCTCAAGCGAGTCTCTTGCCTCAGCCTCCTGCCACAACGCCTGGCCACTTTTTGGTTGCAGCCGTCGTTGTTGTTTGGCGGGCCCGGGGGCTGGATTCAAACCCACTAGCTCAGGTGTATGTGGCTGGTGCCTTAGCCTGTTGAGCCACAGGCGCTGAGCCAAGGCCTGGGTTTTTAAAGAGAGACAGGGCATGGTTCACTCCTTTAATCCCAGGGCTGTGGGAACCCAGTAGGCAGGGAGTTTGATGCCAGGAGTTTGAGACTGCAGTAAGCTGTGATGAGGCCACTGCACTCTAGTCTGGGAGACAGAGGGAAACCCTGTTTCTAATAATGATAATGATAATTAATAAATAAAATAATAGGAGACAGGATGGAGAAAGATGCAGGGTGAGAAGGAGACAGAGCAAGTGGGTGCCGGATGTGAGACAGGAAGCGAGAAGCCAGGAAGCAATGCCGGTGGCAGGCGACCTCTGAGAGCTCTTTCTCACTAAGCATTATGGAGCCCTTCTGTGCCTAGGTGAGGCACTGGGCTAAGTATCCCTCTGGAGCTCACCAAGACCAAATGAAGTTAGCCTCCCCATTTTACATTCGCAACACTAGGCTCAGAAAGGTGAAGCTCTTTGTCTAAGGTACACAGCTAGGAAGTGGTGGAAGCAAAAGGAGAGAAAGATTTGGTTAGGAAGGAAGAGGGGACTGGGATTTATTGAGGGAATTCTTGCAGGGCTTTTCTGTAGATACTTAGTCTAGTCATTCATTCATTCCAGTGTTGGCTCAGCCTTTCTGCTCAGTACTGGCAAACTGCACTGGGTGTTGGGGAATTAGTTCATTCAAGCAACTTTTTTGTTTGTTTGTTTGTTTGTTTGTTTGTTTTGAGACAGAGTCTCACTCTTCCACCCTGGGTAAAGTGTGGTGGCATCAACCTAGCTCACAGCAATCTCAAACTCGTGGGTCTGGGGGCCCAGTGAGTATGGCGCAAACCCATACTGAGGGTGGCGGGTTTGAACTCGGCCTCTGCCAAACTGCAACAAAAAAAAGCCAGGCGTTGTGACAAGTGCCTGTAATCCCAGCTACTTGGGAGGCTGAGGCAAGAGAATCACCTAAGCCAAAGAGCTGGAGGTTACTGTGAGCTGTGACACCACAGCACTGTACTGAGGGCGACATAGTGAGATTCTGTCTCAAAACAAAACAAAAAAAACTCGTGGGCTCAAGGAATACTCTTGCCTCAGCCTCCCCTGTAGCTGGACTACAGGCACCTGCCAGGACACCCTGCTAATTTTTCTATTTGTAGTAGATACAGGGTATCACTCTTTCTCAGGCCATTCTCAAACTCCCAGAGCTAAAGTAATCTACCTGCCTTGGCCTCCCAGAGTCTAAGATTACAGGTGTGAGCCATTCAGGATTGGGCAGGTGGGGGCAGAGGGTGGACAGGGGTGTATAAGGTGGGATTTATATTAGTCATGTTGAATTTGAGGTTATGGTGAATGGACAGCTGAGACTAGAAAAGTTTATTTGGATAACTGCTTAACATCTATTATTCTCCTTAATTCATTAAATAAAAGTGAGCATTAACTGTGCAAAAGGACTATTCAAGCGCTACAACATTATCTAATTTGATCTTCACAACTCTGTTAGGTGTGTATGTTATTTTCATTTTATAGAAGAAAGTTGAAGTACAGAGAGGTAAGATTTGAACCCGAGCATTCCAAATTCTCTCTTAACCACTAGGCATTCCCTGTAGCATCTGTTTTATAAGATTTTTTCTTTTTTGAGACAGAGTTTCACTCTCTCACCCTCGGTAGAGTGCTGTGTCGTTACAGCTCACAGTAACCTCCAACTCCTGGGCTTAGGCGATTCTCTTGCCTCAACCTCCCGAGTAGCGGGGACTACGGGCACCCGCCACAATGCCCGGCTATTTTTTTTGTTTTAGTTTGGCTGGGGCTAGGTCCGAACGGGCCACCCTTGATATATGGGGCCAGTGCCCTACCCATTGAGCCACAGGCACTGCCTGTTTTATGAGATTTCGAAAATAACGTTTAGAAATAATAAAATACCTGACTAAGGACTGGGCAGGGTGATTCACGCCTGTAATCCCAGCACTTGGGAGGCCAAAGTGGGTGGATTGTCTGAGCTCACATGTTTGAGACCAGCCTGAGCCAGAGCGAGACCTTGTCTCTAAAAATAATTGGGCGTTGTGGTGGGTGCCTATAGTCTTATCTAATTCGGGGGCTGAGGCAAGAGAATTGCTTAAGCCCAGGACTTTGAGGTTGCTGTGAGCTATGAGCCCACAGCACTCTACCAAAGGTGAAAAGGGAGACTCTGTCTCAACACCCCCCCAAAAAAACAAACAACAACAAAAAAAACCTGACTACATTAAGACATATAATATTACCGCTAGCCATGGTGGCTTATGCCTGTAATCCTAATATTCTAGAAGGCCAAGGTGGGTGGATTGCCTAAACTCAGGAGTTTGAGATCAACCTGAGCAAGAGTTAGACCCTGTCTCTAAAACTAGCCAGGTGTTGTGACAGGCACCTATAGCCCCAGCTACTTAGGAGGTTGAAGCAAGAGGATCGCTTGAACCCCCAAATTTGAGGTTGCTATGAGCTATGGCGCCACACACCCTACTAGGGCTGAAAAGGGAGGCTCTTGTCTCTAAAAAAAAAAGAAAGAAAGAAAGAAAAGAAATATAATTCAGGAAACAGACTTTTAAAAATATTTTGATTTGGCAACTACTACACCTGTAAACTTCTGAACCATTCCCCCCCCACCTTTTTTTTTTTTTTTTGAGACAGAGTCTCACTATGTCACCCTTGTTAGAGTGCTGTGATGTCACAGCTCACAGCAACCTCAAACTCTTGGGCTTAAGTTATTCTCTTTCCTCAGCCTCCCTAGTAGCTGGGATTACACTACAGGTGCCCACCACAATGCCCGGCTATATATTTTTGTTGTTGCAGTTGTCATTGCTCTTTAGCTGGCCTGGGCTCAGTTGGAACCCATCAGCCTCTGTGTATGTGGCCGATGCCCTACCCACTGAGTATAGGTGCTGCTAGACAATTCCCTTGTTTATAAAAGTTTGAGAAGTACGGTGAAGGTTCTGTTATCAGTTAAAAACAAGCTGTTTAGGCTTGACGCCTGTGGCTCAAGCAGCTAAGGCGCCAGCCACGTACACCTGAGCTGGCGGGTTCAAATCCAGCCCGGGCCCACCAAACACCAATGACAGCTGCAACCAAAACCTGGCCGGGCGTTGTGGCCGGCGCCTGTGGTCCCAGCTACTCGGAAGCCTGAGGCAAGAGACTTGCCTAAGCCCAGGAGTGGGAGGTTGCTGTGAGCTGTGTGACGCCGCAGAACTCTACCGAGGGTGATAGAGTGAGACTCTGTCTCTACCCCCCCCCCAAAAAAAAGGAAAGAAAAAGAAATAAAGAAGAGAGAGAGTGAGAAAGGCAGAGGAGAGAAAGAGAAAGAAATAATAAGAAAGTAAGAGTTGGCTTGGCGCCTGTGGCTCAACGGGCTAAGGCGCCAGCCACGTACACCTGAACTGGCAGGTTCGAATCCAGCCCGGGCCCACCAAAGAACAATAACAGCTGCAACCAAAAAATGGCCATGCGTTGCGGCGGGTGCCTGTAGTCCCAGCTACTTGGGAGGTGAAGGCAGGAGACTCGCTTGAGCTCAGGAGTTGGAGGTTGCTGTGAGCTGTGATGCCACAGCACTCTACCCAGGGTGACAGCTTGAGGCTCTGTCTCAAAAAAAAAAAGAAAAGCCCTTTGGAAAACTGGCCAGATACCCATCAGTAATATTTCCTGATCTGTGGTAAGTAACGAAGGTCGCTTGCTGACGGGTCCAAGAATTAAAAATGTGCTTGGGGAACCTCAAGAGAAGAGGAATTTACCCAATGCACATACAGGTATCTAGTGGCACAGATAAAACCTGAGCTTATGGAAGGCTTTCAAGAAACTCTAGCCTGAGATTCCTTATAAAAAGTTCCAGCAAAGCCAATTTTAAAAGAAAGGAGAGCCTAGATGGCTTATAATTAATTATTCTTACTGCACTTTATGCAAATAATCAGACCCAGTATACTGAAGGTACAGTTTATTTTGGGAAGTAAGTTAGTTCTGCTATACTTTGTCTTTAGTAAAGAGAGATTGGAGAGAGAAAAATGATTCAAAGAGAAAAGAGGCTGTGGCCCACCTGTATTTAGATCCCAGCCTTGTCTGTACTGTAAACTCATAAAATGAGATGTAACTGTTTGACTGAATTGATCTGTTAAATGGGACTAAGAGACTGGTGAAAGAGTATAGAATTATATACAGTAGTTATATTTACTCTGAAGCCTTAAGACTCAACAAAGGTCACTACTCTGAAGCCTTAAGACTCAACAAAGGTCGCCTGTGGCTACAGTAGAAAAATTTGTGCAGTATTAGATGTTATCTACTGTGTCTATATAGATACCTCAGGAAGAATTAAAACCTAAAATGAATAAAGTAAATGTAAATAAAAATACAGTAAATGGTGTAACTGTTACACTGCATCCTACTGTGCCTAATCCATATACTCTGCTGAGTCTGCTGCCAACAGAAGGCAAGTGGCCCACTTGCTTGGACTTAATAGATGCCTTTTTCAGTATGAGGCTGGCTCCGGGAAGGCAGGGGCTGTCTGCTTTCCAGTCATGGAATTCCAGACATGGAAACTGTGATCCAGTACACCTGGACCAGGTTGCCACAAGAGGTTCAAAGCACCCACAATTTTTGGAGAAGTGGTGGCTGGTGACCTCTAGAAATTCCAGGCTGAGGAATTAGACTGTGTGCTGCTCCAATATGTCGATGACCTCATTTTAGGGCACCCTACCCAGGAGGGCTGCGTCTGAGGCACAGACTGTGTTTTATGACATCTAGAGGTATGTGGCTATTAAGTGTCTAAAGGAAAGGCCCAGATTTGCCAACAGCAAGTACGTTATCTAGGATTTACTATCCGGCAGGGGGAAAGGAATCTAGGCATGGTAAGGAGGCAGGTCATTAATTGCCTCCCAAGAGCCTAAAGTAGGTTCAGGAATTCCTAGGCACAGTCGGCTTTTGTTATCTTTGAATCCCCAACTTTAACGTCTTGGCTAAGCCCTTGTATGAGGCGACTAAAGGATAGGAAGGAGAGTCCTTAGAATGGGGAGAACAGGAACATGCCTTCTCCTACTAAAAGTGAGGCTGATAAATGCTCTGCATTGAGGCTACCAGACTTGGCCAAACCCTTCACTCTGTATATCTCAGTGAGAGGAAAGATGTCTGTGGGTGTCTTAACCCAGTTGGTTAGGTCCTGGCCAAGGCCTGTAGCTTACCTCTCTAAGCAGTTGGATGGAGTGGCAAAAGGATGGCCACCTGCTTACGGGCTCTAGCAGCTATGGCTCTTGTGCAAGAAGCCGATAAACTGACTCTAGGAAGGGATCTCAGCGAGAAAGTACCCACTCTGTGGTCACTTTAATGGACACTAAAGGACATCTTTGGCTCTCTAATGTGAGAACACCCTGAACCAAGCCCTGCTCCTTCCAGTCAGTGGAAGAGAGGCTGAGCATGACTGTACAGAAGTTACAGATAATGTGTATTCTAGCAGACCTGACTTGCATAACCAGCCCTGAACAGATGCAGACTGGGACTTGTATGCAGATGGAAGTAGTTACGTGATGGTGCAAGGTGAGCAGCGGGCTGGGTATGCAGTGGTCACCTTAACAGAGACTGTAGAGGCTAAACCCCTACCCCAAGGAACATCGGCTCAGAAGGCTGAGTTAATTGCCTTGACCTGAGCCTTAGAACTAAGTCAAGAGAAAAATATAAATGCTTTTCTGACTCTCCAAGTACTCAAGGCACCGTACAAGGAGAAAGGATTATTAAATTCTGGGGAAAAGGACATTAAGTATCAGGAAGAGATACTTCAGTTACTAGAGGCAGTATGGAAACCCCAGAAGGTGGCAGTGATGCACTGTCATGGACATTAAGGAGATGCTTCCACATCACTAAAGGGAACACTAGGGTCGGTACAGAGGCAAAAAGGGCTGCATCCAGACCATACCAGGTGTCACGAGTGGCTCCCCTCATCCCATGGGTTCCAGAGATGACCTCATCTACTCCCGGGAGGAGAAGGAATGGTTGGCAGTGGAGGGGAGCCAGGAAGCAGAGGGAGGATGGATAAAGATGCCAGATGGATGAGTAGCAGTCCCCCAGGTTCTAGGAGCCACCGTGGTGACAGGAGTATTTGATGAAGTTGCTGGGCCGGTACGTCTACCTCTCCCACCTGGCAGCCCTGGCCAAAAACTGTCAGTCTACAGTGTGTCACCCACAGCCAGTTTGACGTGCACCAAAGACTGATGGTACCCCCAGGAATCCAGTGGTATGGAGCAACGCCCTTCGAGGACTTCCAGGTAGACTTTACTGAATGCCCAGGTTTAGAG
>CAUYON010060795.1:0-11604 GCA_963573935.1 Arctocebus calabarensis
TACTGGTGAAACTTATTAAATGTAGAGTATCAATGTCTTTATATAGTGATCAAGAAAATGCCATGAAGGCTATCTGTTACAGTACGATCAAAACATTTCTGAATGTATATGAATCGTGCCCTATGATTGCACCAATGTACAAATTATGATTCAATAAAATTATAAAAATAAAATAAAATAAAATAAAAAGCTTCTACACAGCTACAGACATAATCAACAGAACAAATTAATTTTTATTATTAATACTATACTTTCTAACTGGTTGTAGCTGCATCAGGTAGGTGCAGAAAAGAAGAAGTATAGAGCCAGGTACAGTGGCTCATGCCTACAATCCTGGCACTCTGGGTTCCTGAGGCAGGAGAACGCCTGAGCTCAGGAGTTTGACACCACCCTGAGCAAGACTCTGTCCCTACTAAAAATAGAAAAATTAGCTGGTGCAGTGGCATGCACCTGTACTCTCAGCTACTCAGGAGACTGGGGTAGGAAGATAGCTTGAGCACAGGAGTTGGAGTTTCAGGTTCAGCGGGCTATGATGAGGCCATTGCTCTCCAATCTGGACAACAGAGTGAGAGGAAGACAAAGGACAGCATTGGGTCCTTGAAGTAATTTCAAGTTTTAGACTTCTTCATATCTTTGGAAGCCATCCTTTCAAGATTTATTTATCATATGTTAGGTGTGCATTTACATTTACCTGTTTATTATCAAGGATATAAATGAATGCCAGATTAAAAAAAAAAGGACAGGGCCATGTATGTGGAAGGGGCATGGAGCTTCCAACCCCTTTCTGGGTGCACAACCCTCCAAGAACCTGCATGTTCTTCCATCCAGAAGCTCTTATAATTTTTTCTTGGACATTTAATGGACATTCATTAATCTTTATTACTGTTGAAAGAAAACCATTCATTAAATTCACTAGTATTTGAGAATGCTTCTTGATGACCATGTTACCATCTTTAATAATCATTTTGTCTAATACACATCATTTCCTTATTGTTCTTCTTCAGGAAATTGCAATGGTAGAATGTAAAATCTACATGGTAAAATCTGTAAGATATCTTTATCGAGTCTCTTTTCTTTACTGTTTCCATGCTAATACATGTTTACATGTACATGTATTAGCATCTACATGTTTACATGTATTAGCATCTACTTTTCTACATGTTTACATGTACGTGTTACATGTTTACATGTATTAACATCTACTTTTCTACTCAACTTTGCATCCATTGTATACATTTGTTTTCTATTTTAAATTTGTTCATCCTTTTAAACTAGGAATAAAATTTGATTATATTCTGAATAAAATAACAATACATATTTTAATTGACCTGTGATTGTCATAGTTACTAATAAAATTTAGGCTGTCTGCTTGAAATATTGCAGTAAACTCATTACCATGAAAGCAAACAGGAGAGGTAGCTTGGGACTTGGATTTGCCTTTCACTCAGGCACAGAAGAGCAGAAAGAGAGTAAGGAGTTCAGGAACCTAAACAGAAAGTGGCCATCTGGCTGTCTAATAATTCTAGCTATGGAAATAATAGCCACACTTCCTCTTCAGACTTAATATTGCACATGAACATACAGCAAAGGCTCTTGATATATGGAACAAAGTCTTCACCTACTTCTTATTGATTTTGAGAAAAATTACAGCAGGCTTTAGAGAGAGACTAACAGAGGAAAAAGAGTTTCTTTTTATTGGTATAATAATTTACAGTATAACATTTAGTAGTAAATAGAAATCTCTGCTTCTCATTAAGTTCTATTAATTTATTTTCCAAATCCAAAACAGTTGCATAAGGCTTGAAAATATATCATTAATTAAGCCAGCAAAAATTGCGATACAAAGTCCATAAATCATCAGCCAAACCACAACTTCATTACTAGATTCACGTCGTGTTAGGCTCTATCCAATGGGTATTATTTTCTACTCTTCAAAATTACTCTTGGCAAGAATAGGTTAAATATGCAAGTATTATTAGTCATTCTGAATGTGAAATATACCTAGACCTGATATTAGAGAATTGGGTTACTCTGTTTAATTCCTCTACTTCTACTTCTTCCCAGCCTCCATTGTTTCCATTAATTCTTTTTAAAAAACATTTGCCTCTTCTGTAAAGTTCCATGTCTTTTTTCTTCTGAAATTTTATACAATGAGTTTATATTTCATATCTTTATTGTATAATATAGATTTTTTTTAAATTGCCAGAATGTGGTCAAGAGAGGCACATACTTTAAAAATACCCTGAAAAAGAGTTGTAATTTTCCCATGAAATTCATTCATACTGGTGGTTATTTTCCCAACTCATCTTTATAAGGACGGGTCCACTGGGCTTCATTTGCATTTGTAACATTCTATAGGCTGTCATTACCTGCAGAAAGACTGAGTTAGTGCCTCGACATGAACAAGTGGTGAATGACATTTAAAAATGTTTTTCAGAGTAAGGTTTTCTTTCTCTCTCTTGCTATTTTATTTTAAAAATAAAACGTACCTGGATTAGAAATATAATCAACCTTAACTACAGTTGCTCAAAGTATTCTCAGAAGCGAGAAAAGCCAATCATTTCCTTTTGCCTATCCCTTAGAGAAAGCAATTCTGTAATTGGTAGTTAAGATGTAAATGAGAAAATTTGTAATTCTTCACTACTAAGAACAATAATACTGAATATTTTTTAATTAGTCTTCAACTGGTATTCATTGGATATTTGACATACGTGCCATGCCATTTTTTTAAAAGTAGTGTTGGAAATATGCAAATATATAAAATGCAATTCTGATTTTTGAGGAAACTTTATAAGAAGTGATAAAATGCATAGGAATTTGGTAATAGTAATGGTAACAGGCAAGTAGAAAGAAAGTAGTTCATGCCGCTGTCTTCTTTTATTTGCTCCCAACAGATTCACCTTCTATTATTCTTCACTCTACTCTGTTTTCCTAAAAATCTGACTTGTGTCATGACAACTACAGGCTCTGGCTTCTATTGGGTTTGAGCAACTCGGAGACCCAGCGTGACCTCCTGAGATAAGAGAGAGTTAGAAGAGTCAAACTGGGGGTCTGAGTGGGGTGTTTATTCTCTTCACTCCCCCTTATGATATCAAAGTGGGCTTGAATATGTTACAGAGACAAAGCCTCAATGCCTGGCAAGGTGTCTCCTCCACATGGCCCTCCGAGTGTCCGTAGCCTCCCCAAATGATCCCGACTTGTTCTCTCAGGCCTGGGAGTATAATGGGTGGAAGCACCACTGCAAGCACTCCAGGTTCTGTAACATCCTTTGTTTTTACACTGTACTCTGCATAATATAGGAATTCAAGAGTGCCATCTGCTTCCTATCAAGGGTCTAAAATGGAAGTTTTTGAGGACAAAACAATCAGTTCTAGCTATTCAGAAAATTCTGTTATCTTTGATTATGCAGTAAATAATGGTTAGAATACAAAAGTGAAACTTTGTTCCTCTACTCCATAGCCAAAAATGTGTTCACTTACTGTGAAAGAAATTATTATGTCCCTTATTTTAAATAAAAATTGAAATATGGCAACAAGTAATGGTAGGAAGGTAGGAATAGAAACTGGAGGGCAGGTACCTTGAAGGATGAGCAATAAAACATTTCCTCAAAGAAATAATATGTCAATATATAGGACATAAAAATACCTAGATCTTTGTGTAACCCTAAAGAGGAGAAGACCTCCATCAAAATTATTGAAATTTAATTTCTTCCCCTTCAGGCAAAAAGGAGATCCAGGCTCATTTACTCTAATATGGAATAAAATAAAATAATATGGCATTCTTGAAAATAGGTATGTTGGAATAAAATTCATGTGAAATGTCAGATGAAATTAAGTGTCCTCTGTCAAAACCAATCATATGCTATAGAAGAGGAGGAGAACATCATGTAACTTTTTTTGGAGACAGTCTCATTATGTCACCCTCAGTAGAGTGCAGTGGCATCATAGATCACAGCAATCTCAAACTCCTGGACTTAAGCGATTCTCTTGCCTCAGCCTCCCAAGTAGCTGGAACCACAGGTGCCCACCACAATGCCCGGCTATTGTTAGTTGCAGTCATTGTTGTTTAGCTGGCATGGGCTGGGCTTGAACCCACCAGCCTTAGTACATAACCATATGTATAGCCATAACCATTGTGCTACGGGTGCCAAGCCCATCATATAGCATATAATTAATATTCCTCTTGATTCAGACTTTCTAAGTTTCCTTATGGCCACAAGAACAGTGTTTCTGGCATTTTGGAAGTTCCTGGATGGTAGAAAAGTTTCTCTTGGTTTGCAAAAAACATCTAGTAGAAGTGGAATAAGCTTTGTCTTCTCTCCCATGCCCAAAGAGCCTTAATCAATTCCAGGATGGGAGATTGTCAAGTTAGTCACATGCCTTGAAATGACATTCTCCAAATGTTTCGTGCTGCTCAAAATAGTAGTTAGCATAGAATGTTTCATCTCCTTAGAGCTATCATAAAAATATCTATAGTTCTATTTTATTAGAGAAATACTATCCTATGTCCAGAAGACAAATGTTGATCTGAACCATATGCAGCGGTTCTCAACCCGTGAGTCGTGACCCCTAAGACCATCAGAAAAGACATCCTACATATCACATATTTACATTACAATTCATAACAGTAGTAAGAGTACAGTTATGAAGTAGCAATGAAAATAATTTTATGGTTCCACAACATGAGGAACTGTATTAAAGGGTTGCAGCATTAGGAAGGGTGAGAACCATTGATTTAGGGGAAAGTATAATCACTATTTCTTAGAGAGTTGTTGGCTATTGGCCAGGGTGGTTATACTGCTGTGTAACAGACTTCCTTCCACAATGCAACAGCATCCACAGATCTTGATTTTTGTCTTTATCTTGGCTTCATTTTGTTCTAATAAATAATCACGACATAGCAAGAGAATAAGCCAACATACAATTTTCTTTCTTTTTGTAGCCACCACATCCACAGAAACCAGTATATTTTTACTAGGTTGGTAACTAACTTCTACAATGCCACAATCAATACAACACTCAGAAGTGGGATTAATTTCCAATGTGATATAAGTGAACTTCATTTGCTCACCCCACTTCCACCTTTACAGGAGAAAAAAACTAAAGCACATGGCAGTCAAAGAATTTGTCTAAAGCCTGGAGATTAGTTCGATGGAAAGTTGGAACTAATCTGGATTTTATGACTCTTAATCTAATGTTTTCCTAGCATGACAGACTTTTAGAAATTTTTAAATATTAGTGTTAATCACATTTTCCACCTCTATAGTGGAGATAAATTAAAAAATAGTTTCTTCAAAGGTGAGTTTTTATTTTTTTTCTTAAGTTATTATCAACGCTTATTGATAGAGAAGCTTGGAGTAGAGAAGTTCAGATTAATATAAATTTAAAAAAAAATTTATATAACCATAAAATTTATTTTAAATACAGCTTCCCACACATTAGCTATAACCTCTCTTCCTTTGGTGCAATAACCATTTGTTTTTCCAACTTAATTATTTCCATGTAAATTAGTAAGGGAAGACATTCCTACTAATAAATGTGTCAACCTAATGACTTTGGTATTTTCTAGATTCCTAGTGCTGAAACACAGCTACACACTTGCAAACGCTCACATTACCAAACCTCTAAATCCTTTACCTTCAAATATTTAAGGTGCTGAACCCCATAGGCTGATGTCCATAAGCTCAGCATTTCTAGCTCATCACATGCACTAAAGTGGGTTTCTTAGAAATTATACTTAGCTCTTCTCAATTTGTTTATCACACAGGTGTCCAGGTAATTAATTCAACATATAATAACAAAAATTCCTACAAAGTTGAGTTATATTTGATCATAGACCTTCCCTTACATAAATTTACTTTATTTTTCAAAATGGTCATGTTGGTGGACATTGTTATCACTTCCATTTTTATAGCTGAAGACCAAGTTAATTAAGTGGTTAGCTCAACCAGCAGAGTCAGGATGTGAACCTCAGGCGTGTAACTCAAAATTCCTGGCAAAAATCTCTTTGATGTACCTTCGACATCCCAAATGCCAATGAAATACTTTACTTATTATTCCTTACTTCATATTTTTGTACATTGTTTCTAGTTCAATAATATTTTCAAGGAAGTCATCGTTAATTAAGATTTTCTAATCTAATGTCTTGTCATGGTATATGCATTCAATATTGATGTTTGGTCAGTTTTGATTGTTGACATGCTATTTACACATTTCTTATGTTAATTAGGTATTTTTCTTTACAGACATTAAGAAATTTTCCATTGTATTATAAAAGACAAAACCAAAATAATTGGCCATTGTGACGACTGCAACAGCAAACTTATTTGGAGACAAGTTCACTCTTACTATTCTCCATGGTGTTCATTGGATAATTAATTTATATTAAAAATGAACTTATCAGGACAGATCATTTTTAACATTCTCAACAAAAGGTAACATTTCATTCCTTATAAAAATTAAGCATTTCTTAAGCTTTGGTGGCAGGTTAGATAGTATTTTAAATTAAAAATGTATATTTAACAAATATTATTAGTGGTTTAAGTGCTAAAAAAATTCCAACCACAGTTTTACAAAACCCAATTTTATTATTTTAAGACTGCTTAACTTAAAGTGACCTCTTCTATTTTTCCAGCTAGAAGAAGGACTAAAATACGACCTATGAAATCTGCAATATTTTCCATTCAGGGCTTTTCAATAACAAAGTGGTTTCGGAAACATCACCTAGATAAGATTCAACATCTCAATAACAGCCATTAAAAATAACTACTTCAGAGTCTCACGCTTTTAGCTGGGGACTAGAGGTTTTTTAAAACCTGCACAATCACTTGGGTTCCTTTGACACTGTAGATTTCTTCTCTTCATACATTCTTGTAGCATGAACTTTTCCTGAAAATTGCTCGGAAAGCTTGTGTTTTAATTAAAATGAGTGCCATTCATTTTTTTTCCAAATAATGATCTGTGCTGGGTCTAGTTAAATAGACTAACATGTCAAGCTTTGTTTTAAATATGCTGCGTAGTCATCCCCTTGAAGATTTTTCCCACATATGTAAATCCTAAGAGGCAGACACAAATCTTAAAAACTCGAATAATAGAAATACTTAATGGTCAGCACTGGAACTCCACACAGAATCATCTAATCAATGTCAAGTTAATGATATTTCTATTAACTAAAATGGTCAGATAATTAAGGAGTTTATGCTATAACACAGTTTATAGTCAACCAAACTTTATGAACCTATCTTCACACTCGCAAAGAAAACATAACAGTCAAAAATACTCTAGAAAGTCTAGTCTTCTCTTAGAAACTCTATGGTACTCTAGAGTCATAGATTAGTTTATGCCATTACTGTCAAAGATGTTATTAACTATGAACACAGGGATACTTTCTTTTATTGCTGCTATAACTTTATGTGTCAATTCCTATCTTTTATTTGCACATTGCCACATTTTCCAGAGTGCAATAACCAATTTTGTTGTGATTTTATTTGTTTATGTATTTGTTTCATTCACTCTACTTAATACTTTTAAAATTTTAGGTGTTTATAACATTATATGTTTATGACACATAATGTAAACATATGCTATGAATTCAACCATTGGCTCCCTAATGTTTACCAAATGGGAATTATCAAATATAAATCATACCTGTCAACATATATTCTAATAATACAAATGGTCCTAAACATCTAGGCTCTTTCTGAATTTCAGTTAGTAAATAGGTTTTATAGGTAATAGGATTTACCTATTCAGGAACATAATAGTTTTCTGAAGTGTTTTCAAATGAACACTCTTATGAATCGTCGAGCCTGACAGAGCTATGCAGAGCATCTTACACTGCATCAGTGAGTATTAGAGTCTGCTGGAGGGTTTCCCAAACATGCATTCCTTGATCGTACTCTCAGAGATTCTGACTCCATGAAGTCTGGGGTGGGCCTATGAATGTGCATTTCCAACAAGATTCCAAGTGATACTGATTCTGCCAATCCACTGACCACACTTTGAGTCCAGAGTATGATTCAATCTACTTAGAGAATATTTTTTTAGCTGCTGATATCTCATTTATTTGTTAGTTTAAAGGAAATAGTGAGATGTTGTATCTTAAAATAAGACAGTTTCCCCTTTTTGTCTTCAGGGATCTCTAATTTGTAAGCCCATGTCACCAGCTTTGGAGAGCAGAGGTCTGAGGAATGGTTAACTTGTCAGCATAGCTTAGTGGGGAAAGGACATGAAATTTGGAAACAGACAAGAATTCACATCTCAGCTTTAACATTTATTAGCTGTGTGCTCTTGTGCAAATTTCTAAAACTTTCTGAATCTCATTTTCTTTGCATTTGTACAGTAAGAATAATAAGACCTTTGTGAAAATGTTATTGTAAGCATTTAACAAAGTAAAGGGCATGGAAATATTCTGAAAGCTGCAAAGCACCTGTCACACGTTCTCTGAGACCTCACTATTTCCCCTCTGTATTCAACTTCTCTGTCTTCATTGATTCTATCTCTATGCCAAAGGACATATTTTTGCCTCCATTTTGAAAACAGTTTTCTGTGACACTACATAACCACTGACTTCTCTTCCAAGTCTCCCTTACCACTAACCTTTAAAAAATCACGTCCTTCTTACTGCATCTATTTCCATATTGTTTAGTCATTCATCTAACTACTATAGCAGGGACTCTGCCTCCACCACTAAAACGCAGCTGCCCTGGTAATGATCTCATTGACTATATGAGTTACCTCTAAATCCCCATTATGACTGATGTCTGCAGTAGGCAGCATGGCTCCCCATTGTCAGGCTTCACTGCACTGCTCCCTGGGTTCCCCTCCACCTCAGTCTTTGCCAACATTTCTCCCACCATGTGCCCCGACCTTCTCTCAGTCTGCACGCTGTCTGTGGGAGATCTCACCCTTACACAGGACCTTCAGTTTCCATGTCTGTACTTTGACAGCTCCTCAAAGCCACATGTCCAGTGACGACTTCTCTCCAAAGTTGGAAATGCACGCATTCAGCTCCCAACTGAAAATCTCTACCTTGATCTCTAAACTTAAGTTCCACAAAAGTAAACACTATGTCATACCCACGGCCTGCTCTTCTATTTTTTATACTTCCATGAAGGTGAATGGAAATTCCATGCACCAGGCCTAAATGGTTGTTTGGGGGAGCTCCCTCAGCCTGGAAGGCCGTTTCACCCTTTCTTCATCTGGAAAACATTTGTCCATCCTTTAGGTCAAAACTTAGACATTATTTTCTTAGGAATCCTTTGACCATCCACATGGCTTCTCTTGTGTATTTCTGTAGAACATGCACCCCACCTATGGCAGGGTTCCTGGCTATTCCCCTCAGTGCATTGTAAGTCTCATGGAGTAAGAGTCTAGTTCTGTCTTTGTACTCCATCTTGTAAGTACACCGATGAGTACATGGCATATAATAGGTACTTAAAGTTTGACTTCCTTTTCCAAATTATTCAAACGTTTAACCAATAATCACTATGCCACCATTCTTTTGGGTAGTGGGTGAGCAGAGCAGACAAAGTTCCTGCTTGGTGTGTCAGAGGATCAGAGATCACAAAATTCTAGGTCTTATGGAACAGAAAGAATTGAACAAAGTAGGAGAATTACAAGGGGAATCTGTTTAAGTAGAGGGGTAGACAGTTAGGTTTGTGGTTTTTAAAACAGGATCTGGTCATGCAAAGAGGAAAGACCAGCACCAAAGGGTCCTTTGCGGGAAAGACCCATTTGGTTTTGTTTTTGGAGGAGGTTAGCCCTTCCCTAGTCTTAAAGGGAAGATGTGAGGAGCCCAGGAAATGAAGCTTACTACAGCACAGACTCGCTATCCAATATGAATTATTTACTTCTCTAACTTATGTCCAATAAATTTCAGTGTGCTAGCTATTGTTCATACAAGAGCGTCATTGTGGTATTTCTTCCAGTCATCTTTCTTATAGCAATTAACATTTAGTCTTACTTAAGTAGTGCCTATATTTTTATGAAAATAATTTTTTGTTTATATCATTTTTAACATAACATAGAGTGCCGAAGATATACCCATGTTTTTCATTAAACAATATATGAAAATAGCTCTGTAAAAATATAATTTTCATATAAAATCTGTAGTAGATGTATAATAGATTATGTCATTACTATAATTAAGAAAAAAACCATTTGTTTATAGTATCAATGAGAAACTGAAGCATAAAAATGTTATTTTCCAAAAGTAATGTATTTCAGAATAAATTTTTTATTAAACAATAGGGCCTGAATCTCAATTTCACTTTTATTGTAGTAACTTAAAATAGTACCAGCTCTATGTATCACATATTTATTTCATCACAAAATTTATAATATATCTTACACATGGTATTAACTACAGATTTAAGAATTTATATTTCTAAATTCTGAGTCCAAGAAAAGCTTTTAAATATTTTATGACTATTGCCCATGTAAGCATCTAAGTTAGTGAAATAATTATTTAAAATACAGATCATCTATCTCAGAATTTCCCAACTTTCATGGGCTCATTAACTTCTAGCCTCCACCCACTAGCAGTGGTTCTCAACCTTCCTAATGCCTCAAATCTTTAATATAGTCCTAAGGGGTCGCAACCCACAGGTTGAGAACTGCTGCACTAGAGGCTCCCCAGGACTCTAGTTGTGACCAACTAATGCCTAGGTATATTTCATCAATCTGAAGCTTCAATTTCAGAATATAGCATTTTATTCTTTCCTACACAATTGCACGTATCTATTTGATGTCATTAATATCCAATATAATATCTAGTGAGATCATTATCTGTACGCATCTAAACACTGGAGTTGGTTGATACATTTTTGAAAATCACTCAATTTCTGTTAAAGGAACTGGTTGTCTTGATTACCAACATGAAAAGGACAACTAATTATAGTTATTATTTCCTAATGATATCTGCAATGCATAATCATATAAAAATTTTTTTTTTTTTTGAGACAGAGCCTCAAGCTGTCACCCTGGATAGAGAGCTGTAGCATCACAGCTCACAGCAACCTCCAATTCCTGGACTCAAGCAAGTCTCTTGCCTCCACTTCCCAAGGTTGCCTCCACTACAGGCACCTGCCACAACGCCTGGCCATTTTTTGGTTGCAGCTGTCATTGTTGTTTGGCGGGCCCAGGCTGGATTCGAACCCGCCAGCTCAGGTGTACATGGCTGGCGCCTTAGCCCGTTGAGGCACAGGAGCGAGCCAATCATATAAAATTTTATAAACTAAATAAGGAACAAAGTAAAAAGTAAAAGTTACCAAAGATACTCACTTTTAGTACCTTAAAATATTTATTTTGTCTGCTTATATACACATATATGTTTTTCTACATATATATTTTTTACAACCTTAGGAAAATTTGTACATGCAACTTTAGTTTAAGAATATAGTTTTATGGCTGGGCGCCTGTGGTTCAACGGGATAAGGCGCCAGCCACGTACACCTGAGCTGGCGGGTTTGAATCCAGCCTGGGCCCGCCAAACAACAATGATGGCTGCAACCAAAAAAAAAATGGTGGGGCGTTGTGGCGGGCGCCTGTAGTCCCAGCTACTTGGGAGGTGGAGTCAGGACTCTTGCTTGATCCCAGGAATTGG